>LD346189.1:123155-134032 GCA_001465055.1 Ptychodera flava
AGCGTTGAACGTAATGTGAACGCGGACAAAAGATTAGCTTATCTTCTCACATTCTGCCGGATTAGTTCTGGCCGGCCCTGGGCCTAGATGTGAACCCCATAATTATTTACTAACGTATGGCGTTAATGCGGTCCAGCTATTTGAAAGAATAGAGCAATAGCTTAAATTACGTAAACATACCTAGTCATTCTTTGTAACGTGAGTAATAATATCGACGTCCCTACTTGAAAATGAATCTATAAAAACAACCCCTGAAGTAACTTCTATTCTCCATCAAAGAGAGTAGAAATGGTTTCATGATGACGAAAATAAATGGTATTCACTACTGTATTCACTAAAGTACGGCCAGGTTTTTGAAAGATTAGAATATTACCTTAAATTAACGTAAAATGTATTATTGACAAGGATAAAGAAGTCACATGCTAGAAGTTAATAAGGCTCCGTACAGTATCACCGCTGCAAAGTCCTGCGGCGGGTAACGATGGTGTTCGAACTTCTCTGTACAGAATAATGTTCTGTCATGATTGATCGCAATGATTTGTGCTGCTACCTCAGAGATCGAGGAAAAGAATTATCGTTCTCGTATACTTGTCCCTCTTTATTCACATAATGGCGCCGGTTGCATGCACAATTAGTTCGAATGTCTTAGTTGTCTGTCTGAGGTTAGAGTTCACACGGCACATCCGTCGACGGACTGCAAATCAACTACATAGTTTTCCCTCTGTAAAATTATGTTTGTTTATTTTCAAATCTATACCGTAACGTCTCATGTGACTGTTATTCTTTCAGATCGGCCACCACGATACGTCCATGAAATTTCCATATTTTGCCAATTCCGCCATCATTGGCGGTTCCTTCGTTTCTCAGAGGTAAGACATCTCCGTCGCTACGGAACATGGGCCCGGTCCTGAAATAATTTGAAAAAATGTTATACTTGAATACAGAGTAATGTTAACCCTCAAGGTTCGAAAGTGTTTTATATGCACTGTGTAAAATATTTCTGGCGTAATTTTTGTTAACCACTGGACATGAAGGCTTTTCTGAAAGCAACCTCGTCTAATTATATACTGCTGTTATTAGTTCTCTCGCACTATCGGATGTAGAAAGTCTCCTATTACGTGTCAGACGCCCTTCACTACGATGTGTTGAACTTGAACGTACGTACGTACAAGGAAGTGTACACCTTCTTGCAAAAACCTTTAGATTGTGCACACGTTGAGTCCTGCCGTGAAGAAAATCACACCTGTTCGTGGTCAAACCACTCTTTGTGATACGAAGAAATAGTAAAAGTATAAACTTTGTTTATCTATATTCATGTACAGATTTTACACAGCGTCAAGACAGGTTGTTATTACATTTTCCACACATAATAAAGAGCACAATTTTCCTGAAACCAATTTCGCATTAAGGAATTACGTTTTGAGAGGGAGGGGGATTGACACCAAACTAAAGAATTACGTTTCTAGTGCGTCACGACCCCTTACGACAAACTTATGTACAAGAAGAGCGCCCTCACAGGCAAGATTAGCGTCAGTTTTCACTTTTGAACGAGCCTGGTCCCGGACGAGCCTGCGCTTGGGAACCATCGAATTTTGAGAGTTCTAAAATTCCAAGCACACATCTCAGTGTCACGTATCTGCAAGAATTTTCGTCTCTGATATTTTATCCTCAAAGTTATTTGATATACATCAAAATGATTCGGCGTTTACGTAGCTTTTGTTGCCGTCCAAGTAATTCATCGGATACCAACATCGACGATGAGGAAACATATTCCAAACTCACGGACTTCGCGAAGAAGTACGAGCTACAGAAACAACTATTCAGTTTCTTTATTCTTTATACAATCGCAAACACTCCTGTATAGTTAAGATTTAATATTAGTCATTTAATTACCGTTCATAAAAAACGTTTCTTTCAATAAAGTGGCCCAGTACTGACCTTCAAGTTAGACAGGCTATTCAAAACAAACACGGGAGGAAAGTAAATGACGTTCTCAAAACAGTTCCCCAGCGGTGTCATTATTTATTCTGTTATATTCATACTCTGAGCTTACTGGACCTGTACATCTCTTTCAATAAGAGGATAGATCCGAAAGAATTTGACGTTTTTTCTTATCTTTCATTCAGATCGGAAGCGCAGTTTACACAACCGACCAGGCATACTACAAAAAAGGCTGCTGTTTCTTGAAATTTTGGAGAAAACGAGATTTCCTCCTGACTTCTCCATACCTGATCTCTGTATCTCATGTGAGTAGTGAAAAGGTCATGAGATAACGTTGAATGTCAGAACGGCAGAGTTAGAACTGCACAGTTTGTTCAAAGTGGGCATACAGAATATTAACGTTTGCTGATAGAAATTGTAGAAAGTGAACAATTTCTTGTAGTTCCATGTAGAACATTTTCAGTCATCTGGCAAAAGATTGGACCTTCATATATATATTTTTAATATATCTCTTAACAATGTTATAAACGTAATTTCATTTACTTTCACTATATATCGTTCGGGAACAAGACGCATGTACTACGTTTAAAAAATTAGATTTGATTACATTCCTTACATATGTTTAGGGGGAGCATTCGACTCTTTTCTTTACTTATTCATGACCCTTATGCATTTAAAAATGTTTATTGTTAGCTAACACTGAGTTTCTCATCCGTTTATTGACTGATGTGGTTTCTTTTTTAGGACAAAAACGGAGACAGCTTCCGAAGTTGCACGATCAACATGTTCTACTACGAGCTGAAAATTTCATCGAAGTCAAATCCGAAATCGTTCAAATTTTCACTCATACCGTGCAGTGACAACAAAGTTTTTCGAGTAAGCAAAACTTCTCTAATGTGTTACTTCTTACTCGCATTCCAATTTTGTACGAGACACAGAGATTGAAAGACGAAGGGGCGGCAGAGATACGGATGGACTGACATGGACAAGAAATCTACAAAGAGACGGACTGACAAACAGAAAGATAGCGGGACAGACACATGTAGGAGTACATACATACATACATACACACGTACATACGTACGTACATGCGTACATACATACATACGTACGGGCGTATGTACAGACAGACAGACAGACAGACAGACAGACAGACAGACAGACAGACAGACAGACACATAGACAGACAGTCTTGTCAGGTAGCATTTTCTGTGTGTCTAGATCCTTAACCCTAATATTTATAAATTGCAGAAGAAACTAAAGTTCAAGGTGACCACCAACGGCGCCGAAGAATACAGCACATTGATGGACACAATTTGGTTAATGGCGGAGTATGCCAAAACTGCCAGGCACGTGACAGCTCGAGCCAATAAGATGAACGACAACGAAACATGAATTGAATGCTTGACCTTATCGTCTGGGTAGAGTAAATAAGAGGTAAGGAGAGATATGTACGTCTGTTAAATAGTGACACTGTCACCTTGTAATTTTGTCGCATGTTGATTAATCCGAAATTATCAATCTTCCACTGTCGGACGATGAAAAAGTATCATAAATCTCGTTGGTGGCGTTATTGTGTATGGCATTACAGTACTGGTTGTAACGCATACTCGAAACGTTGTCAAGCTATAAGACATATAGAGAAAGTCTAGTTCAGGCGTAGTGATCGTCTTTTTCTATGAAGGTACACCATGTACTCGATTTTTGTGTAAATATTTAATTTTAATTTTAATGTATGTCTTATTTATAATTAACGTCCACTGAAATGTGAGGAGAAAGTGTAAAAGTAACAGCAGCCAGGATGATGTTGTGCAGGTTTATACCGTGTATCATTACATGTAATTTACATGTAAGAACACTGCAAGCTACATCAAGAGCGCTGCCCCTCAGTGACGGGTATTCGGAGTCTTATCACTGTACCTTTTTGATCTACCATCTGTGGCCTTGAAGCTCATCTCGAAGCTAATGGAAGTTTTAACGGCTGATATCAGAAAATATTTGGTAATTTGCGTTACCCCCGATTTCGAAAGGGAATGGTTTAACCTTTCCTTACGAAAGGCTCTAGCAAAAGTTTAAGTCTTTTACATACTATAACCTCGTGTACATTTATTTTCAAAAACGATACATTTTGAAAAAAATATTTTATTTACCGAAACAATTGCATTTATGGATGTGACAGCTCGGTTTTAGCCTACGTTCTTAGTGCTGCAATGACTTGCTTTTAATTCTTAGGCATCCGCCTTATAGCCATTCTTTTATTTTTCATTATTCATTCTCTTACGCTTTCTTCCAGACTGATAAAGACACAGGCCCCTCGTAAAACTTCAAGCTCTATGGTTAGCTGACGATAATTGTGTGGTTAGCTGGTATGAGACGCACAGATACTAAAGAGATCACAATAGTCCGTATGCTGTACAGTGGCCGCGATGGGAAAAGTCCTATGGTGATAAGAACACTCTCTTGGCCGCAAGATGGCCCTATTGATCTACATGATGTCGTCGGGATGACGGACCTATTGCAGCCCGAATAAGAAAGTTGCTTCGGGCCCTTACGAACTCCCATGACCTTCGAGGTGACATTTAGGCGTAAGGGTTGTGACCTTGAAATCTGAGGCAAGCAACGACAACATTATGCTCTGACAAGTCTACCCTGGAAACTTCAAATTTTGATATTTTTTTTGATATTTGATACAAATCGAAATATTATATGTATATGACTGAGCACAAGTGTTTTCAAATAAAGGTATATCTGTCGTTACAATCCGCTTGGTCTCTAAACGATGAGATGATACAATTGGCAAGTGATTATTATGTGCCCGTGAATGAGGTATATTATTAACCCTTTTAGTGCCGTAATTTTTTCCCGCCAAAATTTGAGTACAACATTTTACATTTTTTTATGAATTTTCTGTGATTGCTTGATAATTTTAGACAAAATGGACATACAATTTCATTGCCTACAGTTTTTTATCGAAATTTTGGCAAACATCTGCAAAAAAATTAACTGGGGTACATTTTATAAAAGCGACAAAAATTGACTTTGGCGCTCAAAGGGTTAAGGTAGAATTATGCGCCTGGAGACAGTATTCAGACTCTCAAACTTTTACGATACTTCACGGCCTTCCAAATGTTGGGGTGAGTTCCATGAAGCTCATGGAAAAGAATAAAGTTTTCACCGGCTTATTTTTGAGAAAATCGAAAACTCTACTTCCCCCAAAAGAGCGAACAAAGGAATAGAGACCATTTTTTACTTTCAACTTGAATGTAGGTAAATATTTGGTAAATTGTTTCTCTTGTAACAAATTCTGCACAGTGAACCTAAAGTTTTCCTCTTGATTTCCAAAAGAAAATGGTTTAGAATTTCATTATTGAAAGTTTGGGGAAAAATTTAAGATTTTTAATTTCGAATGGCGTACTACCTTAACCTTATAAAACATTATGCAACGCATCACTATAATCACCCAAAATTAACACTATTGTGTAAAAAAGTAAGAGACATTTATTTCTCAGTAACAAATACATAATTTATCTCATTTTGAATATCAAGGTAATACATTTTGCCTGGTATCAACTTTTTTTTGAAATGCAATGTCCCTACAAACGCAGCATTACGCAAGAAATTCAAGCTAAGACCTACCCCATTTAAATATAAATGTAATTATACAGCAGGCATTATTTCAAAGTTTATCCTTAATGTTATATATTTTTTGATTGATAATATAAGGTTATTCACAAAATACCAGGATTTATGTCCGAGTACATC
Organism: Ptychodera flava; assembly: GCA_001465055.1. NCBI lineage: Eukaryota > Metazoa > Hemichordata > Enteropneusta > Ptychoderidae > Ptychodera > Ptychodera flava. The sequence continues at coordinate 128,859 of LD346189.1, forward strand.
GTACAGCGAAGGTATTGTCCGAGACGCGTAGCGTTTCCATTTTTTAGACACATTTTGCAAATTTGGTACTTTTGTCATCCTTGTAACGTTATGTTTGCTAAGTCATCTATTTAAAACAAGATGGCGCCTGAAAGCCTCAATATGTTCTCAATCCTGCACATGCGTGAAAAATCTGATGTATTTACTTCCGTGTCCATTCCCGTCATTATTTCCTTTTTAGGGAAACAAAATTAGTTTTTAAGGTAGACTTTTGAATATACCACAACTTACATAACTTTCATAAATAATCAAAACATAGAAAGGAAGGTCTGGCAGTCTCTGTAGTATATCGATGCAATTTAAGTACACACATTTTCTTTCTAATGGCGGAGTGAAATAAAAAGATGGCAAGCATAACATCTACTACCTAGAGAATCAACCTACAGAATAATTGATGTGGAACATATGTAAAAATGTCATAGCACAGTCATCGCCAGAATAAGGGGGCACTCATTGTTGAGATGAAGCCTATTTTCAAAGTTCCATTAAATTTGCTAATAAACTAATAATCAGTGTATCATGCCAATCAAACTCTTGACATAAATAAGTGACAAATGTTATACAGAGATCAGTACATTAAATTTTGATATATTCTCCTAATTAAAAGAGTCCATAACATATTTGCTAACGAGCTCATAATAGGTCTGTCATTCCCATCAAACTTTTCGGCAGGACTTAAACTCAGTACAAGATGGCTACTATAAATCGATGAATTCAGCTATGCTGTCCAATTAAATACATTAATTGACGCATGCGCAAATGTGCTAATTGGCGTATATGGCGCTCAGCAAACCTAGAGCATAAGGAAATGAACAGGATGAAAGCAGCACAAAAGTCCGATGACATTAATACTGTGCCAAAGGAGTCAAATACAATTTTAGTGAATTCGTCGCCGATAAAATGGCCTTTTGCAGAGATTCATTATAAGTAGAAAACTGAATAAGTAAATTGTATGTCTTTCTCACAACACCTTTGCCATTTCTAAACCTAGTAATGACTTACAGTACTGGCTAAGCTGTTTGATCAAATTGAGTGAATCCGTTTTGATGTGAGTACGGGCAGAAATTTATTAATTTTTCAATTTTCAAAATGGCCAATGATCAGTATGTCTTTCGCAAACTAAACCTGAGAAATGTAATATCCCAAGTACCTAAGTTTTCCGATCAAATTCAGTGAATTAATGTTTAATTTGATGCGATTTTGATTTTTGATTTGGCCTTTTTGCAGAAATTCTAACAACATTTCCAACTGTATCTTCTACGGATAAAACAGACTGCAACTCCCCCTACCCACACCATTTTGATGCTTCATCAAATTCAAAAAGTTTCATCAAATCCAATCCAATCCAAAGACACATTGTAGTATTGTCTTATTGGTAGAAAGTAAGAAATACATAGCGACAAATAATACATTGACACCAGACTAACTTGAGACATATAACGTATATAATAAACAGCATCTTTTACATTCACAAAACTAAATTTAAAAAAACTAATCTTCTTTGAGATGTCTTGGATTCCCGTCATTAAACCATATTTTCTGTGAACATGTTATTATATCAATGATTGGTGAATGGGAAACGTTCGAGAACTGGTATACACAACATATCGCAGTTAGTGATGCCGCCATTAAGTACTGCTGTAATTTGCCAGGGCTAGGTATGACGTCATCAGTTTGTGGCGATACCACTTATGTAATGGTGTCGCACATTATCGCGCCAATTGTTTGAATTTTTTCTTTGGCTCTTTTACATAACGTCAAAACTTCTGACTGAAGAAATGTATACAGAGATACAGCTAATGGGGCTTTCAGTAATACATCAAATGTTACAAGAAAAATGCAAGTAATTATCATACAGCTAATTAATAGGTACCGGGTGCGTCCGGGTAACGCACAGCTATTTGCAGCGAAAATCTGTTCAAGCAGTGGCAGTCCCTTGTCTTGCATGTGAAGCATGTCGTAAGAAGGGGTGAGTGACGAGCTACGTTGACGTAGTAAGGCTCTCTGAACCTGGTACGCAGCTGCAGTTTTCTGAAGACTAGAAAAACTGGCTGGCAAAGTCTACCCTGATTCAGTAGACTTTATAATACACCTCATCCGCAATCTGTGTTCTAATTCGTCAATCGATAGTCACGTGGGATGCGTCCTTTTTGTGTGATCCGCGTAAACGGCATCATCAGGCATCATTTGTTGAAACTGTTGTCTGCCAGGCATCAGTTCCGAAAAAATTATGTCCGTTGACTTGAAAAAACGAGATTTGCGCATGCGCGAAATGGGATGTAAACGAAGATGTCGTCTGCGGCCGAGCGAAACGATAGTCGATAAATTTCTCGGTTTGTTCTACTTTCTGAAGAAGAACTGATTGCTCTTGTTTCCAACAAGGACTCGAAAAGGACGAAACCGATAATCAAAGGTGCATCGAACGTTTTACAGAAGTATTGCCACGCTGTTGGGAAAAACTTTTTCTTGCTGAACCACACCAGCATATTACATGCGACAAGTTTTGTGTATGGCACGTTCTTATGCATGACTGCGGATGAGCTGTGTTATAGAATATATATTGACCGGCCATGAGGGCAACAGCATACGTCTATACCCCGAGAGACTGTGAGTGACCTCCAAAAACAGGTGCTGCTCTAACAGTTCAGAGTTCATCGTCCTCCCTACACTTATGCGGTAGGCATTGCAACACGTCCAATATGCAAATGTGGTACCCAGCAGGATGATGCCAAATTTAATCCGACATAACCTTCACAAGTAAAGGCACTCCTAAAGAAAGGTATCTGAAATTCTCAAAATAAGTCAAAAAGTGACACAAAGTTTCATGACATAACAGGGTATGGTCTTTGTTCAGGGAGTTTTGATTACAGTCCTCCCAGTATTTGTACAATTTCTCCGTGTCCATTTTCTATTGCTGTGTCCAGGGGGCGCTTTCTTCCCACGTTAGTGATATCAGCTCTAGCTTTGTTCTGTAACAGGAGTCTGACCACAGGTGCACTTCCACACAGTACAGCCATGTAAAGTGCCGTCATACCTTCATGATTTTTTCGGTTTATGTCCCATTTAAGAGTTGTCCCGAGGAGAAATTTCAGCACATTATACTGCCCCCAACGTGCTGCCCTATGTAATAGTGTGTCACCCCAGTCATTCAGCTTAGCAATGTCAGCCCCATGCTCAAGAAGCAACTTGACTGCTTCCAGTTTACCACTCACGCATGCTGTGTACAGTGGAGTGTTCCCATATTCGCCTGTGAAATCAACATTCCCTGTTTGCTCATACAAAGCATTAATTGATTGCAGGTCGCCCTTCCTTGCGGCAACGTGCAGCTGGCTCAGTCGCTGTGAATAGGTATAGTGTGTTTCGATCATTTTTGATGTTGACCAGTGCTGTAGCATGTTAGCGATTTCATGTGCCGTCATACCCCGAAATTGCTGTGCCTGTGGGCCAACTTTCATTATGTACAGTATTTCATAGTCGCAGAGAGCGTACAAAGGAGCCACCAACTTGTATCGATCATGTAAGGCAACCAGGTGCAACAGGTTGAAACCGTCTATCTTATCCAAACCATCTCCGGTCTTCAGGAGTTCGGTCATTGCGAACTGGTCATCGTTCCGTACCGCATCAACAAGGCGTGTTCCCCGTTGTAACTTATCGTTGCATTGCTGGTCTTCTGTTTGATACACAAATGCAAAAGTAAAAATACATATGAACTCAAAATGCTCCCGTGTTCTTGTATATGTTGCAGTTGTATGTAAATTTACATCGTGACTGTTCTCTGGCACTATTGCCATGAGTTTGTAACTGCGTTAAAATTGTCATACTAATGTACCTCCAATCACAAATTTGCTAAGTTTACGAATTAGTAATTAGCTACAATGAAAATGCTAAATTTCTTCCATTGCTGTCATATCATTGAATCATTTTATGTAGCATGTTTAATGGACTTTGATCAAGTCCTTCAGGTTGTATATTCCAACTTGTAAACGTTCATCAAAAATTGCAAATTACAAATTAGCTGACGTCAAAATGCAAAATCTCTTTCTCTGTTATAAAAACTTTTCTCAGCAATATAGCTAGTAAGTTTCCTTACCTATAGCTTGGTCCTGCCAGTTAAAATTAACTAAAGGTCATTAAATATGAAAATTACTTAATTGCCTATGTAAAAATGGTAGCCGACTTTTACTAATGTCGTATTATAGTATCTCCAATAAATAGGGCATGATCATGAACTTTGGTCAAGTCGATCCAGATATATATTCCTAATTAGGAAAATTCATTAATTATACAAATTAGTTATTGGCTGCATTGACGTGCATGTAAAAACGCTAAAAGGTTTTACTTTGGTTAGGTCTACCAGTATTTATATATCCCTTATAATAAGGAAAGTTCGCCATCTATGCAAATTAGTAATTCCCTCGATATGAAATTGCATATTGACTTTAATTACTCTCTTATCATTGTATCTTCACTGAATATGTGCATGGCAATTTTCATTAAATTTGGTCAGGTCTACACCAAGATAAGAAAAGTTTAGTAACTATGAAAATCAGTAATGAGCTGATTTAAAAGTGCATAATGACTTTTATTACAGTTATACCATAGTATCTCCAATGTACACGGCAAGTTTTGTCAACTTTTGTCAAGTCAATACAGATAATAGTCGCGCCAGCGGCTTACTGACTACGCATGCGCTTATTCATAATATACTATGCGAGTAACCGGAAGTGTACCCTTCTTTCATGGGCGCCGCCATGTTTTTTTTTTTTGAGTACTCGTAAATAAACAAATACGAAACAAATTACAATTATATAACATGCCTTTTATAAAATAGACCTCTTTTATTAGCCAGTAAATGTTATTATGCACCTTGTCGCTGATACAAAACATCGTTAATATAGTATAGATAAAAGGAGAAAACTGTCGTGCATATGAACGGGGGCATACGCAAAGAATGCCGGGATTGAATTATAGAAGAGCGCCCCCTGTGTCAATAATTAGATTCACAAATTGCCAGTTTTTAGACGGAACGCTATAGTTTTCAGCTTGCAAGTGGAAAGTGGGCAGTGCGGTTACCATTGCAATGATAATGATTGCATAATACGTCCCTTGTTTAACGCAATAGGCTGTTATCATTG
>LD346189.1:139001-146984 GCA_001465055.1 Ptychodera flava
TTAATCTAACGATTCTCTAGTGGTTAATAAGCCCCGTACATTATACATTTTCTGAAAGCCTATATATAGGGGAAGATTTTAGTAATCACAGTGTCACCATTGTTTACATAACTATCACGTGAGAGGTAATTTGCATAACCTTTCAAAAATCAGTTTTCCCTATGTTTTGTCTCAATACTTCAAAATATCTGACTCAAACTTGCTGGAATGCAAGCTAGCTCGACACTTTTCAACAGTTTGTCTCAGATTTTTTATATCTTGCTTAGTTTTTATTAGCGCACAATATTTTAAAGAAATCAACTAGGGTTAAATATACCGCTTTGGAAGTTTTTCTATCATAAAAATTGTTTAACAAGGTTTAAAAAAATTCTGAGACACACTTAAGAAGATCCTTTAGCTTGCTTGCTTACACTCACACAAATTTCAGCCACATATGTCAAAGCATTGAAACAAAACATAGGGAAAACCGATTTTTGAAAGGTTATGCAAATTACCAGTCACTTGATAGTAATGCAAACAATGGTGACACTATGGTAACCAAAATGTTTTCCTATATCAATGTACGCCATATTGAAAATTTGAACTCGCAAGTCGAAAATTTGTGTACTCGAGTACACGTACTCGCATAACCTTCAATTTTCATCCATCTAATGTAAAAATCTCTAAATTGCACTTGTTTCTTTCGTATTAAGTTGTTTTAAAAAATAGCATATTTTGCTGGATCGTCTCAAGCCAAGATAAAACTCATTAATGAACAATATGGCTATTACAGAAACGACGAACACGCTTAATTAGCAAAACGTTGTTGTTCCTCATTCTCTTCTTCACGCCACCTTTTATTACCATAATTTACCAACGCCTCATCTAATGAAATGGTGAACATCATCCGAAGTATCGGCATAGATGTGAAAACGCAGTTCAGCTTCACGTTCGCCAAGCTTTTACGACGGGAGATACGCAGCGCGAATCATTTAGATGTTGGGCTCTTATGACATGCGGGACGCGGCCATTGCGCGGATAAACTCCAACTAGACTGTCTTTTCTGTTATGAATGGAACTGAATTGTGTATTTTGCGTATTCTTCGCTGCAACAAAGATGAGGTTTATGAGAGAAACAACAAGCAAAAAATATTTGGACTGTCGGGTATGTCTCTGACGGTTGCAAACCCGGGTGTAAAACATGTAGTCCGGCAGCCAAATCCACTTTTTGACCTGAACCTTGTGTTTTGGTCTTAAGTTTTTTTTAAACCGGATTTTGCTAGTCAAGATAACCAAAGTGAAAAAAATAGTTACTGGATCTCTGTCAGTATTGAGCAATTTTAGATAATTAGCATAAACAAAATGGCCGCCAAATCATCACAAATTACCATTGGAAGCAGTAGAAGTGGGCTTTATATTGTTAATGTCTGCTAGTAAAAGCACATTTCTATTAGTGCTTCAACTAAAAAAAAGGTTAGTAATCATAGCTGAATAAATTTAAATACTAATTTGCATAAATTAACACAAAATTATCACAAATTACCGTTGGAAGCAGTAGAAGTAGGCTTTATATTGTTAAAGTCTGCTAGTAAAAGCACATTTCTATTAGTGCTTCAACTAAAAAGGGTTTTTAATCATAGATGAATAAATTTAAATACCAATTTGCATAAATTAACACATAAACAAAATTTTATAGGAAAGCTTGAACTGTACCAAAGTAGATTATAAACAATGCTACAATGAATGCTAAATGAATCGGTGCGGCAAAGGGGAAGGCAGCTCCATACACCATACTTTTTTTGCGGATATTCAGTGTTTTCCTATGTTACTCGTAATATGTTTAATATTTTCGTCTTCTATAATTTTGGACACAGTGTTGGGACACTATGGCGAAACAAAAAGTCTTCAACGAGGTAAAAGTAGGCTCCGTGTTTCATACGGCTCTCTCAATATTATACACGTGCCCGAACACAAATATAACCGGTCCAATAACTGGCAAACGAAAATACCACAACAGTCTCACAAGGAATACAATCTCTAACAGAAAGAGACCAAATACAACAAGCTAAGAAGCTCCTCCGACGTTTCGAAGAAGAAGTAACAACTTACACATAAACTCAAAATATAAGTTGTTACGTACAAAAAACTACTTCCCAAAAACAAACCAAAGGGCTCTTTTTCAAGGCCACCAAATTTTTCAGCCAAAGAACTACCATTGAAATACGATGGCCAGGCCGCCATTATATTTAAAATACACACAGAGAAAATTTAACAGATTGAGGAAATCTTCTCTGATAATGGAAGCAAAAGAAAAGAATTAGTTAAAGAAACAAACAAAAAATAAGACGCAAACCTGCGTACTAAATACAAATCCCTAAGAACTCTAAATGTATTAAAATATCTCTCGGAATATAAACAGCACGATTTGAACTAATTTTGGATCATTGGATTTTCATATTTTTCGAATTTCTGAAAAGTGTACATGTTCGGTGCCATATAGCTGAATGTTGCCATATCGCAACTTACTCATAAAAACAAGTGTGTAATATAAAAGAAAAGCAGATAAGATTACATTTGAAGATTAAATCGACATTACGTCACCATCCAATTATCCCAAATTAGTTCCAATTGTGTTAAAGTATTAACTCCTGAAATAACCTTGAAAAAAGGCTTAAAATTTATCCCTGGAAAATTCCGAAATTCATTTCAATACAACCAAATCTAACATAACATAGGCAGAAAAAAATGCATTAAAACACTATCAAATTGAACCATAACATTACCATAAAACCATTAGATAAAGACAGGGGAAATGGAATAGCAATATCACATTAAACAGATTACATTGAATAAAGTCACAGACTTTTAAGCCAAACAGATTACTATACAAAAGTGTATGTAAATCACAGCGACAACACAACCAGAAAACTACACGGACATATACTAAAGTAAACAAATAGACAAATGATACGTTCAAATATCATGATCCCTTGAGTACACATAATATGCACACCAACGCAGTATCCACTCCAAAAATTCAAAAACGTCACCAGCATCAGCAAAATTCATTTGTCGTCACGGTCCAAATTATCTATGGCTGCTCTAGCCCAACACACAAAATATCGGAATACATAAGATAGACTGTTTCTTAAAACTGACTGTACAAAACCAGCCAATGTACATTGAAGACGCAACGGACTTTACCAACAAACTAAGCAAGATAACAATACAACATAATGCATTACTAGTCACTCTGGATGTAATCTCGATGTACACAAATACTCCACAAACTGAAGCAAGCTGTCACAAACGCACTTGATTCAGTATCAACTATCAATTACAGCTATAAAATATAAAGAAAAGATCGAAGCGTTCCACTAAAGGATGACGAACAATATTTCTGCAACATAACACGGTTGAATTTAACAGAAATCGTCTATCAACAGATTCGTGGCTGTAGCCTGGGTTCACCAGTTTCCCCTTACATCGCTGATACAACATTCTACAACCTTGAAACTGAGGTCATTAAACTACACAGAAGCAGACTTTCCATTTGGAAACAATTCAGAGATGATGTTTTCATGATCTATACAGGAACGGAAACTGAGCTGAATGTGAATTTATGGCTAACATCAATAAGTTACTCTGAACTTTCAAATTTACAATAGAGTATTCTCCTCAAAGTGTCATTAATGATTTACAAAGTCAACGATACATTAAAGGGAGAATTTTCGACACAAAAACTCACATTAAACTAACGGACCATTTCAATATCTAGCCAGAAACTCGTGCGACCCAAAAAGGTATTTTTACTAGTTTAATTAAGGTAAATTGCTGAGATATGCCCGTGTAACAACATATAATAATAACCAAGACTTTGACAAGAAAGTTGAATTTTCAACAAAAAACAAAAACAAAATAAAAACAAGGTTATAAGACCACATAAATCGCACAATCAGAAAAAGGAAGTTGGACACACAAAGTGCGAATCGTACCTCAAACTAGGGAAAATCAATAATAACAAAACTAATATATACATACGCAACCAAATACAGTCCACAAATTAGAACAAACGATATAATAGCAATAACAATGAAATGGAAAATAATTAAAAGCGATGAACGTCTTCAGTTTTTGTTCCCTGAAAAACCAATAATAGCATACAAGAGAAACAAAACTTAAAAGATGAATTACTTGTAGTAAAAGCCAAAATCAACGCAAAGGATCAACGAAAAAGAGAAAAAAAAACAAATAAACACATAAGTTAAGAACAAGAGAGTTCAACAACATCCAAAGGAAAAAAGGCCATACACAGACAATACAAATATACAATCTCACACTGGATGGGATTCAGATCCAAATATATCAATAGAAGTTTCGTTACTAAATGAACAAATGTAATTCTAGAGGTCATACACGAACAAAATAAGGATAACAATATTAAGAGACTGAAGAAGAACTCACATTTAAGAGTTTCGAAATGAACATTGAAATTGATCACAAATGATTTTTGACACTACAGACCGAACGACGAATCGTCATAGTACATCCAAAAATAAATTAAACCCCCAAAAACTACACATATAAAGAGTAACACACGAAAAAATTGAAGATCCTCAAATATAGTATGGTTCGTTGAGCCGCCTTCCCCTTTTTACCTTTAGAGAACCCGAGTAACTTTGGAAATATTTTCTATAAGTCATTGTACTCCAAACCCATAGTCTTTTTCTGATACACAAAGTGTGGCTAATCATGGATTCAATGTGACGTCAGCAGATTCCATATCAACCTCGAAAGTAGTGTAAATCAAAACGTTTTTTCTTAAATGTACATAAAATGCATTGATAGTCGAGCTAGGAAAATGTTCCCACCTTACTTAATCATTGTTTCGGTTAGAAAATCATAACTCAGGTTGGTTTTAGCCAAGGCATAAAGATCACTAACTTACTTAGAAACATAACAGAGGCTCTTGGGAGAGTGAAGCACAATTACCAGAACACTGTCGGCATCAGTTTTTATCTTTTTACAAGTAAACAGACAAGTACTCGACATTGGGCGAAGGCTAAACTAGGCCACTGCTTACATGTCTGATTATCAACATTAAATTTGCAACAGAAAAATAAGTTTATGTACGTGCAACTATTAAAACAGTGATGTAAAAGCTACTCTGTTAAAATAACTGCACAAAGTACAGTAAATGATAATAATGTAGACTAAGTTACGCTTAACAAAGAATTGTTTATAGCTGGCCGCCATTTTGAAATTATGCAAATTAGCATGTCATTCAAATAATATATGCCAACATTTATGTTCAAGTTTGCCGTTAGCAACTGCTTGGTGATTAAACGAGAGAAACAAAGTTACAGTATGTATAAAGCCATTTGAGTCTTCTTTCTCATACAAAGTGCAGTAAGCTGGCAACCATTTTGATTATGCTAATTTTCTCCAATTGCTCAATGCTGACATAGGGCCAGTAGTTATACTTCTTTTTGTGGTGGTCATGGCAAACAAAATCCACCAAGAAAAAAACTTAAGACCACAAAGCAAGGTTTACCCCACTGGCAGCTGGCTGCCGGACATGTTTAGAGCTAGCCGCCATCTTGAAATTATGCAAATTAGCATGTCATTCAAATAATATATGCCAATATTTATGTTCCAGTTTTCCAACAGCAACTGCTTGGTGATTAAACGAGAAAAACAAAGTTACAATATGTATAAAGCCATTTGAGTCTTCTTTCTCATACAAAGTGCAATAAGCTGGCGGCCATTTTGATTATGCTAATTTTCTCAAATTGCTCAATGCTGACAGAGGTCCAGTAATTAAATTCTTTTTTGTGGTGGCCTTGACAAACGAAATCCACCAAGAAAAAAACTTAAGACCACAAAGCAAGGTTTACCCCACTGGCTGCCGGACTAATGTCAATGAATGGTTTTAACTACTCACCCCAAAAATACAGATAATAACCGCCACCAACGACTCGACAAAGCAGACAGCCATTCTACTCCTAGACAGTAAACCGTTGTCGTTTCAGCTGTGAGCAAATGACGGCGTATTCGACTATGTTGTCGGAGAAAGATATACCGCCGACAGTTTAACGTCGTGTCATACAGCTTTGGTTATATACCCGAAAGTCATTGCCGAATTTCTTGTCAGCACTGACGATATGTCTCGTTGCACACCGGTTATATAGTTGGTGTAGCCCTAGGGACTGTGTACACAGTTAGTTAATGATTCTCTGTATCATATGGCACTTTGGGTATGCTCGGAACCGGATAAGACTGGATTTGGTTCCGATGTAAGACATCCATGACCTTTGAATGTCGCTGAAAACGAACCGATCTATTGTAAATCATTGGTAGTCTTCTCCACAAAGGGTGCTACATTTTCTGGATTTAAAGGGATATAGTCGTCGGAACTGCGCCTGTGCGAGTTTCTTGTTTATAAACAATGTATTTCGTGCACGATATCAAGATGCACCTCATCATCATAGCTGCAACATTTAAATTATACGATGATAGATTATGACAGACATGTTTTAACTTTCATCAATCACCATTGTGCCTTGGATACATTGTTGCCATGGGTCGTATGGGTCCCATACGACCTTTGAGCGCAGTTCCGACGACTATATCCCTTTAAGTAAAATATCTTGTAAATGGGTCAAACGTTTTCGACACGTCGAGGATTTGACAAACGAACTCTATGCAGTTAGAATTGCAAATATCGCATCAGGATCTTATTGTTTCCATTTTCCCTGTTAATGTAAGGTTTATGATAATTACGATACACCCCGATAGTAACCGTAAATTCCTATCCAAGTAGCCGTATCATCTCACTCCACAAATAACTAAATAAATAAATGGTATAATTAAGTTAAACAAATAACTAAATAAAGATTAGATAAATAAAAAAAATATTATCATATACCTACATTCACGTGCCTGTGTATTAGCATATACCTACATTTACGTGCCTGTGTAAAGCTATGGGAGAAAGCGCCCTCAGATCCGTGCATTTTTTTACGTATCACGCCCCGGCCCGGTGCCCAAATATGGGCAATCGCGTGCATTTCTGAACTACCTCGATTCTGGTTACTACGCGCGTTGCCATCCGCAAACGTTCCATTCGTACACAAAGCCAGCGCGAGATTAGGAAAACGTCTGCTCGCTCAGATCGTAGTTGCGCGTGGCGACAGTGGAGCCGCGCCGGTGACATCGGCTTTTATTTCTAAATTCTAGTGAAATCCTGTGTGTAGGGCCTACTAAGTGCGTGCCTGTTCATTGTAAATTGCAAGAAACTGACATCACGCTGTTGTCCTTACACCTCGATTTCAACCTGGATCTCTGTTGGTCACGTAATAGTACGGATATTGCATTGCGCGTTCTAGAATTCTGCAGGTAAACAAATGACGTCATCATATATGTCAATCCGCGACGGAAAGCGGCCATCGTGTTTATGAAAAACTGACACAAATGGCGATGAATTTCTGATATCGCACGCATTTTTATCTCCTAAACAATGTTGAATATTATGTAAACTACATATTTATCATTCCATAAGGTATATGATAAAACCTTTACGGCCCTGATACGGCTTTTGCGGCCCTTGGTCGTACGGCGCACGGGCCCTCGCACGCTCGGGCCCTTCCGCCGTACGACCTCGGGCCGCAAAAGCCGTATCAGGGCCGTAAAGATTATTATCATATACATACATTCACGTGCCTGTGTAAAGCTATGGGAGAAAGTGCCCTCAGATCCGTGCATTTTCTTTACGTATCACGGCCCGGCCCAGTGCCAAAATATGGCCAATCGCGTGCATTTCTGAACTATCTCGATTTTGGTTACTACGCGCGTTGCTATCCGCAAACGTTCCATACGTACACAAAGCCAGCGCGAGATTAGGAAAACGTCCGCTCGCTCAGATCGTAGTTGCTCGTGGCGACAGTGGAGCCGCGCCGGTGACATCGGCTTTTATTCCTAAGGGACCGAGCACAATTAACGGCA
>LD346189.1:149309-167297 GCA_001465055.1 Ptychodera flava
CCCCCTGCCGTTAATTGTGCTCGTTCCGTAAATTCTAGTGAAATCCTGTGTATACTGAGTGCGTACCTGTTCAGTATAAATTACAAGAAACTGACATCACGCTTTTGTCCTTCTTTCACCTCGATTTCAGCCTTGATCTCTGTTGGTCACGTAATAGTACGGATGTTGCTTTGCGCGTTCTAGACTTCTGCAGGCAGGTTAAGAAATGACGTCATTATGTATGTCAATCCGCGACGGGAAGCGGCCATCGCTTTATGAAAAACTAACACAAATGGCGATGAATTTTTGATATCGCACGCATTTTTATCTCATAATGTTGAATATTATGTAAACTACACTTTTATCATTCCATAACTTCATAAAGTATATGATAAAACCTTTACGGGCCCTCGCACGCTGGGGCCCTTCCACTGTACGGGCCGTAAAGATTAAAAACATAAATAGGCCCTATATATATATATATATATATATATATATATATATATATATATATATATATATATATATATATATATATATATATATATATATATATATATATATATAATAAAAAACGATAAAAATAACCAAATGTCAGGCTTTAAATGTATACATTCTATTAAAATCCTCATTGTCCAATCCTCGATTTAGTATCCGCGACGCAAATACATCCTAATCCATAATGGGGTTCGGCAGAAACAAAAATATACGCACTTGTGTAGCAAACAAAGAACAATACATCAAGAACATTTCAAGGCGTCTTTACAAGTTCTGAAAAATCGTGTTCAAAATTGTCGTCGAAAATGTTACTACTCTTCGCGTTTGACATCTCTTTCTCGTACTTTCAAGTTGTTGAGGTCAACTGAATGTGAGCAAAAATTGTGAATTATAAGTGATATTTAACCACTTCCTGTTTTAGTTGATAATGTATATTGTATATTTAAAATAAAACTGTAGAAAAATATACATTTTTATTGATAGTACTAATACGCAGTTATTGTAAAATCATGCTGCGTTATGACCGAATAGCGCGTCACGTCACGTTTCGAATTTGACAACCTAGTCGAGTCATTTATTGCAAATATACCGCTGAGGGCGCACATCATCTATCGTGGTACATGCACGTCGGCAACTTTTGGGAACCCTGAAAAGACTACTCGTTACTTTATGATATCTTTTCACTTAATATCCCATGGTGATGATATATATTCGGCTGACATCGTTTCAGTCATTTTCTTTTAAATGAGGTACGTTCTAAAGCTATCGGGAGCACAGATAAAGCATCGTGCCAGACCAACTTGAGACTGACCAGTTAACGTATATGTAAAATTGTGATCGTTGTGGGCAACGAGAAAGATATTGGAGGAGGGAAACTAAGCAATACTAGTGTAAAAGTTAACAACAAATTTCTGAAACGTTTAAAGTAGTGATTTGCGACATGTTACAAGCTATGCAGCATTGCTGGTACCGTGCTTCATTGTAGGCGTCATAAATAGGCTTACTGCACAGACAAACAAACGAACAAACAAACAAACGCACGAACGGAATACAGTCCGAGATATGGTGACACCTGGAAAGTCCTCGTGTCCTTTACTATACAATTTGATTTTAGTTTTCTCTTTGTATATATGTGTTGTTACGTCCTTTTCACACGATTGGAACTAATTTGGGAGAATAGCATTTACTAAGGAGTTCAAATTTTTCAAAAGTGTTGGGGGCAGTGCCCTATACCTGACAGTTGCAATATTACAAATTATTCATAAAAACAAGTGAATTGCAAAAGGAGGAAAGGTAGGTGAGCTTAAATTTGCAGATTAAACCAACATTACCACAATACTCTATTTTCACAAATAAATTCCAATAACATTTTCTGGTATATAAGCTCACATAGTACAAGTTTGATATTAAGTATGCATGGACCTCCAGCTCGGCGCACCAACGTCAACATACACACTTGCTAATTTGGCCATAAGGTTACATTAATTATACTCAAAAAACATGCAAGTGGATGATAAGAAAAGCACCTACACTTAGTGTCTCAGCTATATTGACCGAGCCTGACGGCCGATACAAGAACAACCATAACGAAAAAGGAATTAATTAACAAGAAAGGTGATGCAAAAATAAAACAAGAAGTACTCTGTTCGCCGTTGTGGTGATTTTGATACTCCTGCCACAGCAGACAAACTCAGTCATGTGACATAGGGCGCTCTTCTCTACCCCTTAAGATGGCCATTACGTTAATCTTGAGATACATGTTTGTAATTGAGGGGCTTGGTGATTTTACGCAATCCAATTTACTGTATTTTCAAACTATTGTATGGCCTTTTGTGATGTTTATGATTTCGGACTGCTTTAGTAACGATTTAATATATGTGTTTTGACAGGCGAAGTATTGTGTGGGGGATTACTTTCCACAAATGAATAGGGTTACACTCAGTAATTAGTCGTTGTTGTCAGATAATGACGTTTTGTTAGATAGTCGCCGTACAATCGTGGCCGTTCAGTGGTACAAGAGCGCCCTCGCAGGCAAGATTAGCGCCGGTTTTCCCTTTTGAACGAGCCTGGTCACGGACGAGCCTGCGCTTGGAAACCAATCGAATTTTACGCGTTCTAAAATTCCACGCATCTTAGTAGCAACTTTCCACTGTCTGCGTATCTACAAGAATTTTCGTCTCCGATATTTTATCTTCAAAATCACTTGATATACGTAACAATGATTCGGCGTTTACGTAGCTTTTGTTGCCGTCCAAGTAATTCATCGGATACCAACATCAACGATGAGGAAACATATTCCAAACTCACAGACTTCGCGAAGAAGTACGAGGTACAGAAACAACTATTCAATTTCTTTTTTCTTTATATAACTACAAACATTCCAATATTGTTAAGAGTTAATATCAGTCATTTGCTGTTCATAAAAACGTTTCTTTCAATCATGCGGCTCAGTACTGACCATAAACAGGCTATTCAAAACAGGCACGGGAGGAAAGTCAATGACGTTCGCAAAACAGTTCCCCAGCGGTGTTATTACTTATTCAGTTGTATTCATGTCTGAGCTTACTGTATCTGTAAATCTCTTTCGATAAGAGGAGAGATCCGAAAGAATTTGACCTTTTTTTTCTTATCTTTCATTCAGATCGGAAGCGCAGTTTACACAACCGACCAGGCATACTACAAAAAAGGCTGCTGTTTCTTGAACTATTGGAGAAAGCGAGATTTCCTCCTGACTTCTCCATACCTGATCTCTGTGTCCCACGTGAGTAGTGAAAAAGTTATCCGACGACGTTGAATTTCAGAACGGCAGAGTTAGAACTACACAGTTTCTAAGTCGGCATACAGAATATTAACGTTTGCTGAACGAAATTGTATAAAATGAACAATTTCTTGTAGTTCCATGTAGAACATTTAAAAGTCACTTTGCAAAAAAAAAATTGAACCTTCATATATATTTTCTAATATATCTCTTGACAATGTTATAAACGTAATTTCATATACTCTCACTATATATCGTTCGGGGACAAGACGCATATACTACGTCTAAAAAATTAGATTTGATTACACTCCTGATTCTATGTTAAGGGAGAGCATGCGACCCTTTTCTTCACTTGTTCATTACCCTTTTGCATTTAAAAGTGCTTCTTCTCGACTAACACTGAATTTCTCATCCGTTTATTGACTGATGTGGTTTCTTTTTTAGGACGAAAACGGATACAGCTTCCGAAGTTGCACAATCAACATGTTCTACTACGAGCTGAAAATTTCATCGAAGTCAAATCCGAAATCGTTCAAATTTTCACTCATACCGTGCAGTGACAACAAAGTTTTTCGAGTAAGCAAAAACTTCTCTTATTTCTTACTTCTTACTTGCATTTCAATTTTGTATGAGACACAGAGATTGAAAGACGAAGGGGGCGGCAGAGTGACGGATAGGCGTACAAGAAATCTACAAAGAAACGGACTGACAAACAGAGAGATAGCGGGACAGACATATGTAGGAGTACATATATACATAGATGCATACATAGATAGATACATAGATACATATATATATATATATATATATATATATATATATATATATATATATGAAGAGACAGACAGACATAGTCGTGACAGGAAGCTTTTTCTGTGTGTCTAGATCTCTAACCTTAATATTTGTAAATTGCAGAAGAAACTAAAGTTCAAGGTCACCACCAACGGCGCCGAAGAATACAACAAATTGATGGATGTAATTTGGTTAATGGCGGAGTATGCAAAAACTGCCAGGCACGTGACAGCTCGAGCCAATAAGATGAACGACAACGAAACATGAATCGAATGCTTGACCTTATCGTCTGAGTAGAGTAAATAAGAGGTATGGAGAGATATGTCTGTTAAACTGTCACACTTTAATCTTGTAATTTTGTCTCATATTGATTAATCCGAAATTATCAATCTTCCACTGTCGGACGATGAAAAATTATCTTAAATCTCGTTGGTGGCGTTATTGTGTATGGCATTACGTTGCTGGTTGTAACGCATATTCGAAATGTTGTCAAGCTATAAGACATATAGAGAAAGTCTAGTTCAGGCGTAGTGACCGTCTTTTCCAATGATCGTATACCATGTACTCGATTTTTGTGAAAGTGTACGATTTTACTTTTAATGTATGTCTTATTTATAATTAATATCCACTGAAATGTAAGAGAAAGTGTAAAAGTATCAGTAGTCAGGATGGTGTTGTGCAGGTTTGTACCGATACCATCAACACCAACAACTTTTAAGAGCCCTGCACCTCGGGGACGGGTAGGCCTATTTGGACTCTTTACCGTTTACTGTACCTTTTTGGTCGATCATCTATGGCCGGAGCTCATTTCGAATCTCATGGAAATTTTTAAGGATGAATATTGGGTAATATCTTTCAAAATTTGAACGTTGACCTTTGCTTTTTCGATATGAAAGAGAATGGCTTAACGTTTCCTTTCGGAAATCTCTAGGAAATGTTTAAGTCTTTCAATTTCTAGAAGCATACTAACCTTATGTGTATACTTATTTTCAAAAACGATACACTTTGACAAAAAAAATATCTATTCAGGGAAACAAACGCATGACAGGTCGGTTGGCGCCTACGTTCTTAGTGTTGCAATAACTTACTTTTAATTCTTAGGCATTCGCCTTATAGCCATTCTTTTTCTCATTATCGATTCCCTTACACTTTCTTACAGACTGATAACTATACGGACCTTTCATAAAACGTCAATCCCTACGGTTAGCTGGTGATCATAATTACATGGTTTACTGGTATTCAAGTGACGCACAGACAGTAAACAGACCCCAACAATAGTCTGTGCGGAAAGTCCTACCGCGATAAGAACAGTCTCTTGGCCGCAAGGTGCACTTTTTGACTTGCATTATGTCGTCGGGATGTTGGACCTATTGCAACCTGAGAAGACAGTCGCTTCCCATAACCTTCGAGGCGACGGTTTGGCGTAAGAGATGTGAACTGAAATCTGAGGCGAGCAACGATGACGTCATACACTTACAAGTCTACCTAGGAAACTGCAAATTTTGATAAAGATTTTTTTTTGATATTTGATACAAAATTGAACTATATATGTTTATGGCTGAGTACAAGTGTTTTCAAATAAAAATGTTTTTGTCGTTATACGGATCCGTCGATTTCTATACATTGAGATTATACATTTGGCAATAATTTGTCCATCAATGAGGTATGTGCAGGTAAAGCGCTCCTTGGCAACAGATATTCAGACTCTCAAACTTGTACGATACTCTACGGTCTGCCACTTGTTGGGGCACATTCTGAAACCCATGGGGTAAATAAAGGTTTCACCAGCTTATTTTTTGCAAAAATCGAAAATTGATTTCCCCCCACCCCCTTAGAGGTAACACAGGGATAGCGGCCATTTTGAATTTCAAATGTTGATACATATGTTTGTCCTGTACCAAATTTTATGACGGTGACCCCTGATTTTTATTCTGGATTTCCAAAGGTATAGGCTTTCATCAGGGAAAATTCGAAAGTTTGACCAAAAGTTCAAATTCAATATTTCGAGGTGAGTACTACCTTTAGCTGAATAAAACATATCATACAACGTATCAGTAAAATGAACACCAAATTACATTTATTGTGTAAAAACAGTAAGGGACATTTATTTCTTAGGAACAAATACATAATATAAGCTTAGACCTAATTTTCCGAATATATACATATTTTCTGGTTATGTTTGACCGTAGAATCCTGCTCGCAAATTGAGATTTCCGACTGTAAAGATCCATTTGGGGCCAAAGGTCATGTCGATAAAGTGAAATCGCTAAAGCTATACATTATATATGAATATATATATGTATATATATATATATATATATATATATATATATATATATATATATATATATATATATATATATATATATATATATATATATATATATATATAAGCGATAAAAATAACCAAATGTCAAGCTTTAAATGTTTACATTCTATTAAAATCCTTATTGTCCAATCCACCATTTAGTATCCACGATGCATGTAAATCCTAATTCATAATTGGGTTAGGCAGAAACAAAAATATACGCATATGTGTAGCAAAAACAGAACAATACATAAAAAAAAACATTTTAAAGCGTCTGTATATGTTCTAAAATTCGTGTTAAAAAATGTTGGTAAAAATGTTACTACTCTTCGCGTTTGACATCTCTTTCTCGTACTTTCAAGTTTGTGAGGTCAACTGAATGTGAACATAAATTTTGAATTATAAGGGATATATAACCACTTTCCGTTTTATTTAATAATGTATATTGTATATTTAATGTAAGAAGTAAACAAATGTACTTTTCGGCTTGATAGTACTAATACGCAGTTATTGTAAAATATTGCTGCGTTATGACCGAATAGGGTCAGTTCACGTTTTCAATTTGACAACCTAGTCGAGTCATTTATTGCAAATATACCGCTGAGGGCGCACATCACCTGTCGTGGCACATATACGTTAGACTACGTCGGCAACGTTTGGGAACTCTGAAAAGACTACTTGATCTATACTGAACTTCGAGAATTGATAATTAAACGATACACAAAAGCGATAATATGCGGTATGCGGTGGTCTTCACACCCCACGAGCGTACTGTGTACCCTCGAAAGACTCACCACTTTTATTTACACAATTCCCCCTTACAACGCATTGTCTAAAGGCAACAGACTAAACAGGATCTATAAAACTGCATTTACAAGATTTAGAGAATATAAACATAAAAAATACTTGTGTGGACATCGTGGAGTTTCGACCGAGACTGAAGACAAAAGACCTTTACACCAATATATACGCATTCAACACCTGGTGACACAAGCGTCAATCAAAGGAATTCTCTTATGTAACGAATAGATAGTAATTATATGCTAATCTTCGAAACGCATATAATTATTCATTATTTTATGTGAAATAACGGAAAGACTTTTCACTTAATATCCAATGGTGATGATATATATTCGGTCGACATCGTTTCAGTCATTTTCTTATAAACAAGGTACGTTCTAAAGCTACGGGAGCACAGATAAAGCATAGTGCAAGACCAACTTGAGCCTGTAGTGATCGTTGTGGGCAACGAGAAAGATATTTGAAGAGAGAAACTTGGCAATACTAGTGTTAAAGTATACAACGCAATTCTGACACTTAAGAGTAGTGATTTGCGACATGCTGCAACCTATGCAGAATTGCTGGTACCGTGGTTCATTGTAGGCGTCTCAATTAAGCTTACAACACAGACAAACAAACAAACGAACGAACAAACAAACAAATGCACGAACGGAATACAGTCCGAGATACGGTGACACCTGCAAAGTCCTGTTAACTATACAATTTAATTTTAGTTTTCTCTATGTATATATGTGTTGTTACGTCCTTTTCACGCGATTGGAACTAATTTGGAAGAATAGCATCTTCTAAGTAGTTCAAATTTTTCAAAAGTGTTGGGGGCAGTGCCCTATATCTGACAATTGCAATATTACAAATTATTCATAAAAACAAGTGAACTATAAAAGAAGGAAAGGTAGACGAGGTTAAATTTGCAGATTAAACCACCATTACCACAATATCCTATTTTAACAAATATGTTTAAATAGCATTTTCTGCATAATTATGAGCTCACATAGTACAAGTTTGATATTAAGTATGCATGGACCTCCAGCTCGGCGCACGAGCGTCAACATACAAACTTGCTAATTTTGCCATTTGGTTAAATTAATTACATTTAATGACCATGCAAGTTGATGATAAGAAGAGTACCTACATTTAGTGTCTTAAATACATTGACCGAGCCTGGCCGCCGATACAAGAACAACCATAACAAAAAAAGAATTAATTAACAAGAAAGGTGATGCAAAAAAAAACAAGAAGTACTCCGTTCGCCGTTGTGGTGATTTTGACACTCCTGCCACAGCAGACAAATTCAGTCATGTGACCTCAGGGCGCTCTCCTCTACCCCTTAAGACGGCCACTATATGTTTATCGTGGGATACACATAGATTAATTGAGGGGCTTGGCGATTTTACGCAATGAATCCAATTTACTGTATGTTCCAACTATTGTATGGCCATTTGTTGTTTATGATTTTGGACTGCTTTGATTACGATTTCATTTGTGTGTTTTGACGAGCGAAGTATTGTGTAGGGGATTACTTTCCACTAATGAATAGGATTACTCACGGTAATAAGTCATCTTTGTCAGATGACGTTTTGTCAGATGCTCACCGTACAAACGTGGCCGGAGGTACAAGAGCGCCCTCGCAGGAGATTAGCGCCGGTTTTTCCCTTTTGAACGAGCCTGGTCACGGACGAGCCTGCGCTTGGAAACCAATCGAATTTTACGCGTTCTAAAATTTCATGCATCTTAGTAGCAACTTTCCACTGTCTGCGTATCTGCAAGAATTTTCGTCTCCGATATTTATCTTCAAAATCACTTGATATACGTATAGTAACAATGATTCGCCGTTTACGTAACTTTTGTTGCCGTCCAAGTAATTCATCGGATACCAACATCGACGATGAGGAAACATATTCCAAACTCACAGACTTCGCGAAGAAGTACGAGGTACACAAACAGCTATTCAATTTCTTTTTTCTTTATATAACTGCAAACATTCCAATATTGTTTAGAGTTAATATCAATCATTTGCTGTTCATAAAAACCTTTCTTCAATCAAGCGGCCCAGTACTGACCATAAACAGGCTATTCAAAACAGGCACGGGAGGAAAGTAAATGACGTTCTAACAGTTCCCCAGCGGTGCCATTACTTATTCTGTTATATTCATGCTCTGCGCTTACTTTACTACATGTACATCCGTTGTAATAAGAGGAGAGATCCGAAATAATTCCTTGTTTTTTTAATCTTTCACTCAGATCGGAAGCGCAGTTTACACTAGCGACCAAGCATACTACAAAAAAGGCTGCTGTTTCTTGAAATTTTGAAGAAAACGAGATTTCCTCCCGACTTCTCCATACCTGATCTCTGTATCTCATGTGAGTAGTGAAAAAGTTATCCGACGACGTTGAATGTCAGAATGGCAGAGTTAGAACTACACGATTCGTTCAAAGTCGGCATACAGAATATTATCGTTTGCTGAACGCAATTGTATGAAGTGAACTTCAATTTCTTGTAGTTCCATATAGAACATTAAAAGTCATCTGGCAAAAAAATGGACCTTCATATATATTTTCTTATGTATCCCTTATTAATGTTATAAACGTAATTTCATTTATTCTCACTATATATCGTTCGGGGACAAGAGGCACATACCACATTTACAAAATTAGATTGCATGTTTAGGGAGAGTATGCGACCCTTTTCTTCACTTATTCATTACCCTTTTGCATTTAAGTGTGTTTCCTCTCGACTAACACTGAAATTCTCATCCGTTTATTGACTGATGTGGTTCCTTTTTTAGGACGAAAACGGAGACAGCTTTCGAAGTTGCACAATCAACATGTTTTACTACGAGCTGAAAATTTCATCGAAGTCAAATCCGAAATCGTTCAAATTTTCACTCATACCGTGCAGTGACAACAAAGTTTTTCGAGTAAGCAATTTTTTCTAATTTCTTACTTCTTACTTGCATTTCAATTTTGTATGAGACACAGAGATTGAAAGACGAAGGGGGCAGCAGAGAGACGGATAGGCATACATGGACAAGAAATCTACAAAGAGACGGACTGACAAACAGAGAGATAGAGGGAAAGACACATGTAGGAGTACATACATACATAGATGCATTAATAGACAGATAGGTACATAGATACATATAGATAGATACATAGATACACACACACACACACACACACACACACACACACACACACACATATATATATATATATATATATATATATATATATATATATATATATATATATATATATATATATACAGGGCTCGAAATTAGCGGTAGTCCTACGTCCACAGACTACCAACTTTTCCCTGGGGCTACCAAAACCCATGAAATGGTAGCCCACACGGACTACCAAAGCCCGGGACATGACATTACTTAGTGGGCGACATGATGTTGATCGCTGTTAGATGACCGACGCTTATACAGTCAACCCAGCTGGACACAGAAAGGCCAGACTATGACTTTTTAATACAAATAAAAAGGCAACAGTGCAGTCGAATTTGTTGCGACAAACTTTCCATAAAATATCATTATTTGAACTGATGTACTTGGATGACAGGCTCTGGAAATGATGGCCAATGAAAATTCATTTTCATAGTTATTTAATCACAATGTATTAATCACAATTACACACAAAATTATTCAAACTGCAAAGAAAAAGCTGTCAGCCACCCACAAATTACGCTTTCCGAAGTGTACGAGATCATCCCATGATAGTGTACTATGGTGGAGAAATATAGCCAAAATTACCACGAAAGTATTAGGAACATGACTGTGCCAAGTTGTCATCCTGATATTCATCGCCAATCTATTTTAGCCATGTTATGTTTATACGTGCTGAGTGAAAAGTCTTTGTAATGGCGAACATCAAAATTTGTATATAAGCTCTACGTATGTGTGACTAGGTCGTCATTCTTTGAGGCGTCACCTTTGTCCACTACACATGCTATACCGTTCTCCTAAGACTATGATCTCAAGGTATTGATGTCAAATGGCTAGAAAATTCACTAGAATAGGATAGAATCATGCAAACTAAATCTTTCATTGTCTATATGTAAATAAAAATATCCTTTACAAAAAAACCTATTCATTCATTCATGGGCTACCATAGCATAACATAACCATAACAAAAAAAGAATTAATTAACAAGAAAGGTGATGCAAAAATAAAACAAGAAGTACTCTGTTCGCCGTTGTGGTGATTTTGATACTTCTGCCACAGCTGACGAATTCAGTCATGTGACCTCAGGGCGCTCTCCTCTACCCCTTAAGATGGCCATTATGTTAATCTTGAGGTAAATGTTTGTAATTGAGGGGCTTGATGATTTTACGCAATCCAATTTACTGTATTTTCAAACTATTGTATGGCCATTTTGTGATGTTTATGATTTCGGACTGCTTAAAGTAACGATTTAATATATGTGTTTTGACAGGCGAAGTATTGTGTGGGGGATTACTTTCCACAAATAAATAGGGTTACACTCAGTAATTAGTCGTTTTTGTCAGATAATGAGATTTTGTCAGATAGTCACCGTACAAACACGGTTCTGAACTACAAGAGCGCCCTCGCAGGCAAGATTAGCGCCGGTTTTCCCTTTTGAACGAGCCTGGTCACGGACGAGCCTGCGCTTGGAAACCAATCGAATTTTACGCGTTCTAAAACTCCAAGCATCTTAGTTGCAACTTTCCACTGTCTGCGTATTTGCAAGAATTTTCGTCTCCGATATTTTATCTTCAAATTCACTTGATATACGTAACAATGATTCGCCGTTTACGTAGCTTTTGTTGCCGTCCAAGTAATTCATCGGATACCAACATCGACGATGAGGAATCATATTCCAAACTCACAGACTTCGCGAAGAAGTACGAGGTACACAAACAACTATTCAGGTTCTTTTTCTTTATATAACAGCAAACATTCCAATATTGTTAAGAGTTAATATCAGTCATTTGCTGTTCATGAAAAACGTTTCTTTCAATCATGCGGCCCAGTACTGACCATAAACAGGCTATTCAAAACAGGCACGGGAGGAAAGTCAATGACGTTCTCAAAACAGTTCCCCAGGGGTGCCATTACTTATTCTGTTATATTCATGCTCTGCGCTTACTTTACATGTACATCCGTTGTAATAAGAGGAGAAATCCGAAATAATTCCTTGTTTTTGTAATCTTTCATTCAGATCGGAAGCGCAGTTTACACTAGCGACCAAGCATACTACAAGAAAGGCTGCTGTTTCTTGAAATTTTGGAGAAAGCGAGATTTCCTCCTGACTTCTCCATACCTGATCTCTGTGTCTCACGTGAGTAGTGGAAAAGTTATCCGACGACGTTGAATGTCAGAATGGCAGAGTTAGAACTACACCACTCGTTCAAAGTCGGCATACACAATATTATCGTTTGCTGAACGAAATTGTATGAAGTGAACAATTTCTTGTAGTTCCATATAGAACATTAAAAGTCATCTGGCAAAACAAATGGACTTTCATATATATTTTCTAATATATCCCTTAACAATGTTATAAACGTAATTTCATTTATTCTCACTATATATCGTTCGGGGACAAGACGCTTATACCACGTTTACAAAATTAGATTGTATGTTAAGGGAGAGCATGCGACCCTTTTCTTCACTTATTCATTACCCTTTTGCATTTAAAAGTGTTTCTTCTCGACTAACACTAAAATTCTCATCCGTTTATTGACTGATGTGGTTCCTTTTTTTAGGACGAAAACGGAGACAGCTTTCGAAGTTGCACAGTCAACATGTTTTACTACGAGCTGAAAATTTCATCGAAGTCAAATCCGAAATCGTTCAAATTTTCACTCATACCGTGCAGTGACAACAAAGTTTTTCGAGTAAGCAATTTTTTCTAATTTCTTACTTCTTACTTGCATTTCAATTTTGTATGAGACATAGAGATTGAAAGACGAAGGGGGCAGCAGAGAGACGGATAGGCATACATGGACAAGAAATCTACAAAGAGACGGACTGACAAACAGAGAGATAGAGGGACAGACACATGTAGGAGTACATAAATACATAGATGCATTAATAGATACATAGATGCATTAATAGATACATAGATAGGTACATAGATACATATAGATAGATACATAGATACACACACACACACACACACACACACACACATATATATATATATATATATATATATATATATATATATATATATATATATGTATATATATATATATATACACGAAGAGACAGACAGACATAGTCCTGACAGGCAGCTTTTTCTGTGTGTCTAGATCTTTAACCGTGATATTTATGAATTGCAGAAGAAACTAAAGTTCAAGGTCACCACCAACGGCGCCGAAGAATACAACAAATTGATGGATGTAATTAGGTTAATGGCGGAGTATGCAAAAACTGCCAGGCACGTGACAGCTCAAGCCAATAAGATGAACGACAACGAAACATGAATTGAATGCTTGACCTTATCGTCTGGGTAGAGTAAATAAGAGGTATGGAGAAATATGTACGTCTGTTAAATAGTGACACTCTCACCTTGTAATTTTGTCGCATGTTGATTAATCCGAAACTATCAATCTTCCACTGTCAGACAATGAAAAATTACCACTAAATTTCGTTGATGACGTTACTGTATATGGCATAACAGAGCTGGTTGTAATGCATATTCGAAATGTTGTCAAGAGAAAAGACAAAGAGAGAGTCTAGATCAGGCGTAGTGACCTTGTTTTTCAATGAAGGTATACCATGTACCCAATTTTTGTGTAAATATTCGATTTTAGTTTTAATGTATATGTCTTATATATAATTAATGGCCACTAAAATATAAGAGAAAGTGTAAAAGTAACAGCCGTCAGGATGGTGTTGTGCAGGTTTGTACTGATACCATCAAACAAACGCATGACAGGTCGGTGTTAGCCTACATTCTTACTGCTGCAATAACTTACTTTTAATTCTTAGGCACCTTATAGCCATTCTTTTTTTCATTATCTATTCCCTTACGCTTTCTTACAGACTGATAACTATACGGACCTTTCATACAACGTCAATCCCTACGGTTAGCTGGTGATCATAATTACATGGTTTACTGGTATTCAAGTAATGCACAGACAGTAAACAGACCCCAATTAATAGTCCGTGCGGAAAGTCCTACCGCGATGAGAACAGTCTCCTGGCCGAAAGATGGACTTTTTGACCTGCATTATGTCGTCAGGATGTTGGACATATTGTAATCAGAGAAGACAGTCGCTTCCCTGACCTTCGAGGCGACGGTTTGGTGTAAGAGAGGTGTTCTGAAATCTGAGACGTCAAGCAACGATGACGTCATACACTGACAAGTCTACCCAGGAAACTGAAAATTTTGATAAAGATTTTTTTTTGATATTTGATACAAAATTGAACTATATATGTATATGGCTGAGCACAAGTGTTTTCAAATAAAAATGTTTTTGCGTTATACGGATCCATCGGTTTCTATACGTTGAGATGATACAATTGGCAATAATTTGTCCATTAAAGAGGTATGTGCAGATAAAATGCCCCTGGGGAACAGATATTCTGACTCTCAAACTTGTACGATACTCTACGGTCTGCCACTTGTTGGGGCACATTCTGAAACCCATGGGGTAAATAAAGATTTCATCGGCTTTTTTTGCAAATTTAAAATCGAAAATTGATTCCGCCCCCCCCCCCTTTAGAGGTAACACAGGAATAGCGACCATTTTGAATTTCAAATGTCGATAAATATGTTTCTCCTGTACCAAATTTTTCACAGTGACCCCTGATTTTTATTCTTGATTTCAAAAGGTAACGGGTTCAACTTTCATCAGGGAAAATTCGAAAGTTTGACCAAAAATTAAAATTCAACACTTCGAGGTGAGTAATACCTTCAGCTTAGTAAAACATATTATACAACGCATCAGTAAAATGATCACCAAATTAACATTTATTGTGTAAAAAGAGGAAAAGACATTTATTTCTCAGTAACAAATACATAATATAGACCTAATATTCCGAATATATACATATTTCCTGGTCAAGTTTGACAGTAGAATCCTGCTTGCAAATTGAGTTTTCCCGACTGTAAAGATCAATTGGGGTCAAAGGTCATGTAGATACAGTGAAACCGTTAAAGCTACATTATATGAACGGAAAATTTATTTTCTATTTTTACTGTTGTGTAGCCATCCACCGTATGGAAGTTTGTGTCCGAAAATGAACGCAAACTGCATGTCCTTGTGTTCTGTTCTCTCGCTCTGACCCGCTTAGTTCAAATTCACAAAAACTTCAAGCCGTTTCTCACAGTTGGCTAGTTTAAAACTTGAAGTGACTCATTTTGAACTGCAAAGGTACGAGGATACACCCTTCGATACATTTTACCTAATATCAACTTTTGTAAAATGCAAGATCGCTACAAACGTAGCATTAAACAAGAAATTCAAGCTAAGACCTACCCCGTTGGAATAGATATGTTATAACACAGGTGTCGTTTTTCAAGGATTATTCTTAATTTATTATATCATTATGTGTTTTTCCTGGATATTAAACAATACGCATGATTGTACATAAAATGTCGATTTGGTAGGTATAACATAGTGGATATTTTTCAGGGGATTTTCATGTATTTTTTCAATGAACTTTGAAAGTGTGAGAAGGCTGAGGCAAGTCTTAAAATCTAGGAAAGTGCGTCGCAGATTGTCTCCAGCGGCACTGCACTGAATGTAAAAGTCGGCTACAAGTATGTGCTTAAGCCGACGAGACCGGAGCGTCGATATATGGCTGAACAATGAACAGTATGGATTTACTTTAGCAAGGCAGTGCCTTCTGTGAGGGATGTGAGAACAAATCTTTGGTTGCGGGAACAAGAACATGCTAAACTACAATCAACAGCTATGACGTACACGAATATATGAAAGTGATGTACCCCATCGAAAACGAAAATGACCGGTCCCCCTCCCCCACGCCAAGTGTTCCGAAAGCACACATGAAAAAACTATAGACAATACAAACTCATCAAAAATGCAAACAAAATTAAACTTCTGGTTTGAATGTTACCAATTTGAAGTGAAATAGGAATATTCTGGATCAGAAAGTCTTTATCTGACGACTCGTTTATTTTAATTTCATTATTCCATATTTTCTCAGAAAAAAATGATCTGAATAAACTCCCCCCTTACCTAAAGGCAATGAAGTCGCCCAATGGAAAGCCTATTTAAAATTTAAACTCAATTTTATCGCACCTTAAGTTATGTCTTAATTTTACTTAAGGAGCCTGTTTCCTGTCTATTGACTCTGCCATTCCTGTGAGCATTTTATTCCGTTTATTGTGAAATTTGTCCTAAACTATTTGAAAAAAATGTTCCGTGTTACATTTTTGCGTCTGTTTTCTCCAGATTTGTGTCACGATTCTGAAATACACCGAGAAGATTTTTTTTGAAACATGACGGAATGACATCCTTGCGCCTTAAGCTGCTAATACCGAAACGTCACGACAAAAAAAATGTATACCATATTAAATAAATGAAAGTAAACGCGTAAAACTGAGTTCGGGCGATCACACAGTACCACGCTAGATCTCCCAGGCCCGCCTTTCCGCATAGTCCATTCGATTGATAGGACGCATTTCTGAAATGTAATACAATAAAAATGTCACAAGATGATAAATCACACAAAAAAATCTTGCAATAGGGCACGATTTTAAACTTTACAGTGCCGTGAGGATAGAGACATGTAACGGAGGGAAACCCATCGACCGACAACTGGTTGACTCTTCAACATGAGACAGGTTTACGCCCTCAGCGTTCACAGTTAAGAGTAAAAAAGATATGATTGGAGACCTGCAGAGCACATGCACCTGTCCAATGACTACCAGACGGAATAATTGGATATTGACTCGCGATAGGTATAGCTGGGAGACGATGAGCCAATATTTATCAGGGAGAATTAGTTATACTGCAGATTTCATGTCGCAAGCTTTTTTCTGCGAACTTGTTCAAAAGGTGTCTCTAAATTGCTCAGTTTATCATACAAAGTTTCTGCCTATAATACACTACAAGTGAACGCTATGATCAGTTATAAAAACCCTCAAAAACAAATCAAAACAATATGGCGATGAGTCATGTTGTCGTGCAAGGGCTTTCATCCGTTCAAAAGGTAAGTGTATTAATTATAGTGCGAAGTGCAATAAAGCTTGACATATTTGTTTTACAGGTACAGGGTGCGCCAAGGCTATCAGGAAAGCTAGCTGTAAATAACAAGAGGGTGAACGATTATCTTAATTTTATGACATCATCTATTTCTTTCCAATTGTGACTACATGTATCCACTGTCCATTTCCCTGTATTGTGGTGCGCCTTGCTACAGATATGGTGAGAAAGGGGTGACCCTTTCCACACTACAGTTTGGTATGTCCCCACCGCTTTCAATTGAGAGGACGGTTACAAACACAGAGAAATGGGGTGAATGCATTTAAGAAAGAGTGGTGCCGGGTTACAGCGACAAGTGTTCAAGATATTTTTTAAAAGTGGTAGGTAAGGCCAGGAAGAATAATTCAATTGTTCCTCGAGATCGCAGCTTCTACTTTATCCAATTTGCATATGTTTTGAAATTCCGGAATATGTATTTCAACCTTCAGAGCATCGAGATTTTTCTTGTTCATATTTTACAATTCTTTGCTTTCTTCCGAAAGCAAGCGGAAATGCTCACATTTTTGTCTGTCATTATTGCCTGTATTATGTAATACCTCTATAATTATGCACATTTTGTAAAATCTAGGTTCCAATCATCAGTAACAATGTACCTAGAGTTAGATTTTGGTGGTTAGTAAAAACATGCTCGCTCAGTAGCTCTCC
>LD346189.1:167319-189757 GCA_001465055.1 Ptychodera flava
CTGGCCTAACTACACAATTCATGTTAATGAAATGGAATGAATGTTGTAATGGTTACAGGAAAGCGCTAGGCGTCAGGAATGTAGGCATGCATTTATCACCACAGAAACCCCTTTATAAAGGTATAGATGAAAAAAAAAAATCCCATATTTTTTTCTTTACCCAGCATCACCACCCCTGATTGTCTCTGCGGCCTCTGCCAACGGGCGCCGGCACTGAATGAACCATTCTCGGCGGCATTACTACATTAGCTGCGCAATTTTTGAAAAAAGTAGCGAGAAGAAAGGTGCGTTGAATTTTTGCATTGCAAACACATTAAAGCGGGAGCGAGAGGGCGGTATAACGGTCAGGCATTTAATAGCAACTGGCAGGCCTTACTACCCATAACGTCACAGCCGAACCTCAGAATGTCTGATTATGTGAATAATTGGAACTGTCCTAGCAATAAACGTTGCTATGGCCAAAAAGGTAACACTTTTCTTTGATTTGATCGGGTTTCGTAACAGGCCAGGTAGCGAAATGATGGGCATTGCTACAGCTGACAAAAGTCTGGAATCTTCAGTATACTTTGAAACGCCCCACTGACTTCCTCACAAATACATGCACGGACAATATTTAAACAATGTTTTGAACTCTTTAACATAAAATTCCAATGATGCGTTGTAAAGCGGCGAATAGATATTTTTGTCGCTGTAATTACGGTCTCATTCGGCTGTAACGTTACGGTCTACGTCACATTAACAAACGCAATAGTTCCAGTTGACAACTTACGCGCACATACCTCATCCTGATAATGGCAGTAAAGGTAAATAAAAATTTGAATAAGGAAAGAGAAAACGAAAATTGATCATCATAATTGTCATACGCCGGGGGCGTGAAACATCACCCAGTGGTTGGATGAGAGAGTTAAACTTCGCTAATGTTTGACTGCTGTTCGGTGACTGTTCGCTAAGTTGTTCATTCAAACAACAAACTCAAGTAGCACGATGGCTTATCACGAATGTCATCGTTGTTAGCTTCGTAGCCACTGAGGGAACGTTTCTGAACTGAGTAACATGCTAGGGTCAAAGGTCAAACATGCTTGAACGGTTAATCCGGCAGCTTCAGTCCATCGAGAGTTGTATTTGTGCTATGCGTGGATCTCACTAGCGTAACTGTCGGTGTCTGTGTGTTGTCGATATCTGTGTGTCTTGGAGACTACTGAGTGAAAAGTGAATGGTTTAACCCTGTGAGCGCTGTAATTTTCTCCCGCCAAAATTTTAGTGCAAAATTTTACCATTTTTTATTAATTTTTCTGTAATTTTTTTGATAATTTATGACCAAATGGACATAACATTTCATTTGCTACTGTAACAGTTTTTTTCTCAAAATTTTGACAAAAATCTAAGAAAAATTAACTGGGGTTTATTTTATAAAGGGGACAAAAATAGACTTTGGTGCTAAAAAGGTTTAAATAGCTCTGCCAGAGGCTGTCTACTTACGTCGCCCGGGTCCAACCTTACTGGCTTTTTCAAAGGCTTTCATTGCATAACACGACAACAGAATTCCAACAATCTGAAACAGAAGAGGAGTCGGAATCACTGTACAAGAACTTGGTTTAATACAAAGGGCTTCTTGAGTAAAATAATGACAAAAAGACAACCGAAACAAACAAAACAAAGCAGGAAATGTATTATAATGTGAAATCTCACTTTGAACACTTATCTCAGTGTCACGTGATCTTACCTCTAAAAAGACCAAGGTTCCACCAATGCTTGCGGAATAAGTCAAATTGTCTATCAGGAATTTCACAAACATGTCATAACAGCCAGTCTGTAAAACGTGTGCAAAGCATCACGATAACAATGTCAAAATCGGAACAAAATACTGATATTGACAAAACTATGATACAATAAGCTATAATGAATATATATAGCAGAATAGTCAGTCAATCAATAAATGACTGTGATCATAACATAAACTACGCACTTAACTATACAACAACAAATGTCTATGCAAATACTGCAGCTTACTTTTGAAGCAATAGCGCACGCTGTTTCCATCAAGTAAGACTTGAAATTTAGGTATTTCATTTTGCGGCCAAGATAGTACACAGGACATTTTAAAGTAGAATTCACCTCGAGGACAGATATTCGGACTCTCAAACTTTTACAATTTTTTTTCTGATATACCACTGGTGGGGGTTTATTTTGAAGCTCTTGGTGTAAGAAAACTTTCCACGGGCTTAGTTTTTTGAAATTCGAAAATTTTATTTTTCTTCATAGAGCTAACACATGGATGGCGGCCATTTTGAATTCAAAATATCCTTAAATCTTGGGTAATTTGTTTGTCTAGTATCAAATTTTGCACGGTGACCCCATATTTTTATTCTTGATTTTGAAAGAGAATGGATGAAAGATTCCTTAAGGAAAGTTTGAGCAAAAGTTTAAGTCTTTCACTTCCGAGGTGCACACTACCTTAAGTACTAATATTTTTAATTGAATGAAGTAAGGGCGAAATTGAAAGACTTAAACTTTTGATCGCCAAGAAAATTTCAAAAAATCTCTTTTAAAATCGAGAATAAACATCAGGGGTCACTGTGCAAAATTTTGTACTGTGGAATCAGGTTACCTTATATATTCTGATATTAGAAATTCAAAATATCCGCCATTCCTGTATGTACTGTATGAATGAGGAGATTTCGGTTACCACAAAAATAAGACTGAAAATTTTACTCACTCCAAGAGCCTCAAAATGAGCACACAGAAATGATAGATGAGAAAATTACCGTAGGAATGCGAAGGTTGCTCATTTAAGACAAACAAAGCAACCCTTTTATTTGGCTCGTTTCATCTATTTTACAAGAAATGCTGAAACATACACTTACGTCATAGAGCGAGGTTGGGTCCGTGGCATTTTGATAACAGGATTGTGTAATATTTGGGGTTTCGTATTCCGTGTAGTTCTGGAAACCGCAGCACATGAGCTGTAAAACATGTGGCAGATATGATTGTCAGTAAGGGGAAGACGATTATTGTGGTTTTCCAGGAACGAACGAAAAGTGATTTAGACTTTTCTCAGTAACTGTAAAATGTTGAGGGGCTAGATTTTAAGCAGAAATCAAAACGAAAAAGCGCGAAGCTCTTCAAAACTGACGACTATACCCATGGACCGTGCTATACCCTGGACACATATGGCTGACGAGATCTCGAGAATCGCTTGAATAGACCTTTTCCCGGTTATCCCACAATGCATTGCAGTGATGTTATCAAACACCGTATATAAGCTCAAAACAGCGAAAACATGCTGATTTGTTTTGTACAACGGATTGTTATGGAAGAATGACACAAATTTGCAATACCAAATAATGCCCCGTGTATAATCTACCCATCAGCGACGAAAATATAGGCCCGGGTGTAATTTGCCATAGAGTTCTATGAGTAACGTACCCTGCGTGTACCCTACGGCTAAAAAGTTCTATGCGTAACGTACGCTTGGTATACCCTGGCGCGCACTGCATCATGGAACCGGTAAAAGAACTATAGGGCGAGATCGGGGGGCAGGCAGAAACTCGTTGACCAAGGTAAATGAAAAACACTTTACAGTCTCTAGCATAAGATTTTAAGGTCAGTTCTGGTACGTCATGATGCTGGGTTAACCCCCATGGTCGTAACATTTCTGTAATTCACAGTTGCAACTCAAGTTCCTAAAAGATTTCAATCCGTATTGTACGGATAACGAAGTGTAACGCGTACTATGCAGGTTTCTCGTCACCAGAACCGTGAAAGCATCTTACAAGTGCCAATATCAGACATGACAACAGTCGACCGAAGTGAGGACGAAATGAGAGCACGGGAACAATTCACCTGGGTCTGAACAAGGTTCTTCGTATCCTGGTCGAGATACTTCCAGCCTATCTCGACATATGAAAGGAACTGAAACATTGGAGGAAATAAACAATTAGCCGAAAAAACAACCAAACAAACAAACAGAAGAACATTCTTAGGCGACTTTTACATAACAAATTGTTTCACTCGTATATACATTGTTGAATTGACACTGTAACGCTTACGACGAACTCAAAGAGGTTACAATGTAAAAGATTAATAAAATAAACTAGAATATGAAAATCGTAAATTTTCTAGTGTTAAAACAGTATTTCTTGCACTGATAACTGATAACAATTGAAATCGGCTGAACGTTTGAACCTTGAATAACGATATCTTCCTATTTAACCAGTTTTCGTTGCGCATGTGCATGTCAGATAGAACTTTTTTACTACTCCCAAGGCAAAGCGGCCTATGAAAGTCTGGTGTAAAATAAACCGGGAAGATGAAATAACTACTCACCTGTGCTTCCATAAAATACAGGTACAAGGCGATTCCGATTTCTCCCATGAACAGCATTGTCAATATACCCATATACTGAGAGAGAGAGAGAGAGAGAGAGAGGTTATTACGTTCAAAACCCTGACAAAAGAGGAACAACAAGTGGTGTACATACAGCAAAGACAGCGTGTATCTTTGCTGCCCTGTTCCAATTTTGCCACAGTTACCATAGAAAGAGAAAATCTAACCAATCAAGGATTTTAAGCAGGTTGCCGCTTTTAAAGAACAGCGCCCTCACATGGGCATTTTGAATACCAAGGAACGCCCCCTTGACCATATATGGGCACATTTAGATTACAGGATTACGGGTCACTGCATACCTTTAAAGCAAAACGAGGAATGCAAATGCATAAAGATGTTCGGTTCCAGTCATTAATAAAACACAAAAAGTGGAATAATACAAGTTTGGCGTATTCCGAATTCTCACATCACAAGTTGAATAAAAAACTCGGGTTTTTCGCAGTGTACTTCGATATCACCACGGTCCCTCCACAAACGGTTTTGTGGAGGGACAGTGATATCACATACAAAAATGAAATGGTAACACTCACGAATTTCAGCATCGCTTTGTTTTCCACCACTGCGCCGCAACATCCCAGAAATCCTGCAAGAAAAAGTTCAAATGTAAGCACGTGAAGCAGTGTTCGAGAAGCGTGGCAACATGCCTCATGCCCACTGTTCGGTAAAGAACCTCGTCATAAATCATTTTGGAGGAGACATCTTGAGGACCACTGTTACACTTGAAATGTTTCCCTTGCCGTGAAAACAATATGCGACAACTAGGACAATCAGCTCGTCCATTAACCGATAGAAGATTATCCAAAGAGACTGCGCGATCTTTAGAATGGTGTGACCAAAAGTTAGCGATCGAGGCTTGCCCACCGTACCTTTCGCTTTACAAAATTTATGCGTTATTTAAACGCGCCGTTGATTTTAGTGTTTATCGGAGTAAGTATGTTTTCGATGCAGAGGAAGACAAAAGCGTGATAATTCATGTTGCTAGAGAATAGCTGAATTTGCGTTTATTTTTTTAGTTTTTTGGGGGGTCACTTATGGCAAAACATTCATGCATGGCTATTGGTATAACACTTTTCAATAGGACCCGACCCAGGCAAAGTCAATGGTGTGGCCAAAGTTTTCGTCGGGCCCATCTCGGCACAAATAGGCATAACCGTGGCTTTCCCGGTGGACATTGGCGTTCTGGAGATAATTTTCACGGCAAAATTAATGCATTTCTGACATCAACATTTATTTAACTAGATCAACAACAAAGGTAGGCCTCTTTTTGTTGTCGCTCGCCTTTCATCGCCAATAAACCATCACAAAAGGAGTAGAGCCATCGCATTCAGCTATCTAGTCACGATCTTTAAATACGAGGGTTAAAAGGTCAAGAGGTCAGGGAAAAGGACAAGCCGAAGGCAATAAAACTACTGTTTACTCTGTCCCACGTATTGCTGGAACCGTCAACAGTTAACAAGGTTATTATGAAAAGAAGATTGGGTTCACTCGCACCGGCCATTAAAAGCTTCCGAGCAACGTGTCCAGTCGCATGGTTCAGGATCTTTATGACTGCTAGGGTTATATGTTAAAATGTCACTGAAAGGGTAGGTATACGTAGTAAACGACAAAAAACTCGTGGCATAATCAACAATATGTTTGAAGAACATGGCTTGACAAGAGATCGCTGTTTCGTCTTTTCATTTCATCACGATGTAGAGAAATCAAGTGGCTCTTCTAGGAAGAATCATAATAAGTGGGAGAAAATAACCGGCATTAGACATTATTTGCCAGTTTTCTCGATTTAAGGTGTTAGTTACATTGGTATTTTTTGAACCCCTTGAAAACGATGATAACAACACTTGCCCCAAAACCCTGCTTGCGGACAAAACGGGTGCAGTGATTAGTGACGTAAGTTTTGACATCTGCAAGACAAACAAAGAATGGGCGAACGTCCTACCGTAGTACGGCTTACCGTAGATGGGTGACCCCTCCCCACCCCGAAAAAAAGAAAATAGTGACTTGTTCTCTTAAAACAGTACTGAACAAGATGAAGTATTCAACACATATTGTGTATTCACGATTGCTTCGTAGAAAGATCCTTGAATAAATTCATATTTGATATACAGCCACAAAATACAGACACTCACAAAAAAATCGCCAAAACGCTCACTTTGTCCCTTTCAACGGTGCTAAACATGCTAATTATCATTCTTTGCAAAACAAGGGAACAGTCATCTGAACACGATTTTACAGTCCACTTTGAGCAATTTCGAGTATCATGTTATAGCTTTGCCAATACCGGTGAAAATGATTGTGACGTCATCCCCCAGATTGTTATTGATAATGCATCTGATTATCCAGCATTGTGGCCCCAGATGTTTTCTACATCTACAAATTCACTGGCATTGCCAAAACTATAAATACGGCTAGTTTTCAATCGGATTCGAACCCACAACATACGGCATCAGTCGCCTAGCTGAGAGGCCACAGACAGAACCACTCGGCTAAATCTCCACTCCCAAAAAAGAGTGGGTCAATAGCCGGCTAAGTTCTTACATTTTTCTGACTGAGACCGCTCAACACGTTGTAGAGTTCGTGAAGCACTCACGCACGCATGCTCACTATCATACATCGCACATACACACTTTATCGAAGCGAAGAAACGAATTTCATCGCTTTAACTGGGCGAACGATAACCTCGGGGACAATTCTGTCCACCAGCAGTGTTACCAACCCAGGAGAGAAAATATGGCTAGTTTTCAATCGGATTCGAACCCACAACATACGGCATCAGTCGCAGTTTTATCATGGATGTGTGGGTATATATATATATATATATATATATATATATATATATATATATATATATATATATATATATATATATATATATATATATATATATATATACGAAAACAAATTTTACTTGTCAAATTTCAATCCAACCCACCACAATAAATGGTTTGACCCAACCTGATACTTATGTGTAAGCACCTCATGCAAATTTCATACAATAAAATCTACCTACCTGACGATTGCGTGTATGCGTGAAACTCGAGTAATTAAGGTACCAAACGTACTGGATGTGTTTTCATATTTATTGCATATATATATATATATATATATATATATATATATATATATATATATATATATATATATATATATATATATATATAGTCTGTATAATTAAACAGTGAAGATGATATTTAACGAATATATATATATATATATATATATATATATATATTCGTTAAATATCATCTTCACTGTTTAATTATACAGACTTGTATTTCTTAGGTCAAGAGTGATCTCTTAGAGGATATCACGGCTGTTAAAATATTCACTCACCTATGATAAACAATAGGGAGCCAAAAGCGATACATATGTAACACAGTGCCTGAAAACGAAGACAAAATTGTGATTGTAAGTTAAAGAAACAGCAACAAATTATGTTGTGCGTGAAAGACGGAGAGCGACAGAGACGGAACAAAGACGACAACAACAGAAAATAAGAGCTACCTGCATTCCTAAATATATCACTGAACTGAACTGTTAAACAAAAAATTTTAGTATATGAATAAACCGAGATATGAACATCAAGCATTTAAATAGCGTTTACGATAACCGTCATTAGACCTTTTTTGGTTCGTTGTGCTTTCACGACGAGTTCGCTACAACATTTAGGAGAGACGTGAAATCCGTGCAATTTTCACGTAAACTTAATTTCTCTACGTGACGATCACTCTCCTAACATTCTATTAAAGTTGTGATTTTCAGTAAAGTAACTATGAAGTTTCTAGATTGAAAGCCTTTTTGAAGCGTCCGCTTAAAGGTGGCGGAGTGAGACTGCAGCATCGCGTTAATGTCGGAAAAGCATAGCAAGCATTTCTGGTGGTGGCTGTTCGTCTAAATTAACCGAAAAATCTGGGAAAAAAAACCATTACAAGTGATTATGATTACGCGCAATAACACATTCTACCTTAAAGGTATACAGTCACCTGTAATCTAAATATGCCCATATGTGGTCAAAGGGGCGTTCCTTGGTATTAAAAATCCCATGTGAGGGCGCTGTTTAAAAAAAGCGGCCACCCGCTTAAAATCTGTGATTGGTTAGATTTTCTCTTTCCATGGTAACTGTGGCAAAATTGGAACAGGTGACAGTATACCTTTAACTACTGTAGGTTTAGTAAAATAGATAGCTGGGCGTCTATCTATCTATCTCTTATTTACACATGCACACAAACGCGCACCCGCCTTTTCATCGGTAAGTGATTTCACCAAATAAACAATCAATTTTATTTCATCGTTAACTCCAATTGTCAGGGTTGATATTTCAGAAGTTAACAACCTCAATCAACATCAGCAAGAGATTCTGAAACCAAACAATCTTTGCCTTTTAATAATAATAAAATATTTCATTATAAACTCCATAAATTAACGCTACTGACATACCTTAGCACCGGCAAAAAGCTCTAGC
This sequence comes from Ptychodera flava, assembly GCA_001465055.1. NCBI lineage: Eukaryota > Metazoa > Hemichordata > Enteropneusta > Ptychoderidae > Ptychodera > Ptychodera flava. Next base: position 176,165 of record LD346189.1, read on the forward strand.
TCCGCGAAAGGCAAAGTACCTGGCTCCGCTACCAAAACATACACAGCTCCTCCAATCAGGGCGCTTCCAATTAACTAGAAAGAAAACACAAAATAAGATTAACTCAAAACATGTTAAACACCATAACACATTCTTCTCCTCTCTCTCTCTCTCTCTCTCTCATATAGATAGTGTGTAGGGGAAGGGGACATATCGGGAGTATACGAAACACACTTTATTATAAATCTTTATTCAAAAACTCTTTATGTCTTTGGCTCTCTACGTTAACTTTGAATTCTCGTCCATCGACAAAATCTTTCATGTACACAATGTGTACACAATATATGATTCTATTCTGGAAGGGTTCTATTTGAAAGTTAGCGCAGTGATCTCGCATAACCTTTGCGGATGTGAGTTTTATTGTTGGTGTTTTGACTGTTCACCTTTCCCTACGATTGAGATTAAGTATGTACACCCACTCCTTATTCATGATATTCATTAACAGTGTAATGGCTAGAGACTTGTTAACAATAGAAATACTGCTGCTGAACAGCAGTTCGAAAGACCATCTTTGAAAAAAAAAACTTATTCTCCATAGTTTTTCACATGTTGCACGTGTGTGTAGTTGATTTCACACGTATCTTAGCGTTGCACCACTCCCATTTGGCAATGGTTGTCCTAACTTCCGGTGACGTCTATTGTAACGATGTCTCCAATTTACGCCGTAATAATACCGATACAATGACGTCACCCGGATAGCATGCTCATAAACCCGGACGAATGAAAGCGCTGTCTCTTATTATGGTAGGACGCACCTCGAAAGTGAAAGATTAAAACTTTTGCTCAAACTTTTCCTCGATGAAAATTTCAGCAATTCTCTTACCAAATCAAGAATAAAATGGAGGGGGTGTCGATGTGCAAGTTAGGTACTAAAGTGACAAATTATCTAAAATTTACTTGTTTTAGAAATTCAAAATTACCGGCAACCTGTGCTAACTCTATGTAAAATGTAGCATTTTCGATTTTTGAAAAACTAACTCAATGAGCTTTAAAACGCCCCCGAGCCCCAGCAACTAGTGTTAGATCAGAAAAGAATTATAAGAATGTGAGAGTCCGAATCTCCTCAACGCAATTTGCCTTAACTCCACGTATGAACAATATAGCAGTTGGTCAGAGATAGTCTTTGAAACCACAAAATACTGCTAGGGTCATCTTGGAGGATCGTGGCAATAGGAATAAAAGTAATGAGTAAAATATACTGCAGTTATTCTATTATTCATTATTTTATCATGAGTTATCAAAGAGAAACAAGAATAAAAAATATTATTATATCATTATATATCATTATGATTCATACCAGTATATTGATGGCCCAAATACAGCGATCTGATTGGTCGAGACGCGAAAAGAACCAGTGGTATATTGGCGATATACCACGGCTGGCATACGCGTGAGCTCTCAGTTTGAGCAAAAATCCGTTTCTGACGTTCCATGCCAGAATTTCAATATACTGTTATGATATAATAGCAATAAATCACACCCAGCAAAGGTATATCACTCGATTTTGACCAGTTCACTTCATATATGCACTCGCTATCGCTCGTGCATATATGTCGTGAACTGGTCAAAATCTCGTGGTATACCGTCGCTGGGTGTGCTGTATTACTTATAAATAAAACATAAATAATGAGTAAATAAAAAGATAAATAAAAAACAAACAAACTAACGAATCAATTAATCAATCAATCAGTCCATCGATGGTCGAGACCTTGGTTTAGTTACAAGAAATCAGCTTTCATTTATACTTTATTTTATTTTATTTTATTTTATTAATAATGACTTCCACAGCCGAGGCCATTTATTGAAGACTGTTAGTAAAAATACAGATACAGAGTTAAAACATGAAGACAAGACGAACAAACTTTAACAAATACTGAGAAAACAATGTTTTAAAACATTTTTAAAACCATTTAAATTTACAGAAAAAGGATCAATGTCATTGTATTCGTTTAAAAGCAAATTAAATTGTCTCGGAATTCTACTAAAAAGAGAGTCACGAACACAATTAACTCTACCAAATGGCACATGAAACAAAGTTGTACGCCGAGTTGAAAACCTTGGTACATGAAGACTAAAAAATGAAGCTAAAGCATTAACATAAACTTTGCATTTATGCATTTGTATAAAAGTATATAATCAAAAATAGTCCTCCTTGATTTTAATGACTGTAAATTGTAAATATTGCACAACGAGTCAATGTCACCACCAGTAATTCTTTTATGAAGAAATGTTAAAAATTTATGCTGTACATATATGTACGCTGTCTTGTTGTTCAACGCGTTTCCTATGACCGTCTCCACTACTTCAAAGTGTTTGTACGGATTACAGTGTTGCTTAGCAACACATATGGCAGGTCATGACTGCGGATACTTGATTTATTATCCCGGGCTAGAAACGAATACATCGCCGCGGCTGTCCATTCCCGGATGCGGAGAAATTTGAAACGTAAAAGTAAACTTATCGTTGTGAGGGTCACACCCGAGGAACACGGATATTGTTTGCACAAGGAGGAAAATTTCTCAGTGTTTTCTATAGGCGCGTGACTGCGAGGAGCTTTACTGACCAACAATAGCTCAAGGAGGAGAATGCTGAAAATTGCGTGTCGTTTACACTTCGGTTCCTTGTGTACAACAAACAACTAAAGGTTGTTCTGGAACAGTGCAAGAAATGGCCTGTTATTTTAATAAGTCACTGCGTAGAATTCAAGATTTTGAGGTTTATAGTTATTAAAGATTTGACACGAACATGTCGAGAGGAATTATTCGTAGCCGTTCGTAGCCGTAGGAGTGTAATCACAGCTTAACAAGTATTTCGCCAGTCAGTGGTTTAATCCTATTCTTCATCTAGGTTGTACGAGCAAAACCCTATGGGTGCCAGTGTGTGTGTGTGTGTGCAAAGGTCCCCGAATCCTTACTAGAGTCAGGTAGTAACATAAGACGTCGTGCTTTTGAAATGTAACGCCGACTGATTACACAGGTAAAACACTGGACTTTTGTCTCGAGAAATCAACAACAACAGCATATATTGGCGACCAACTATTTGACACATGCTTTCATCTCCATATATCATACACCATGTCGTGACTTCAAGATTAATTCAACGTGTGAAAATAGGCCACGTCAACTCGCCATCCGTCGGATAGACGATTTGGTCGAAAGTGACCTGAATCGTCTGTAATTCCATCAGTGACCGCCACTAATCCCTAACTTTTTCGTAAATCCAAAAGCAGTACCCTAAGGCGCTAGCTACAATCGAGCGTCGCCAAGATCGCTGTCCGCCATATTGCAGCTTTGAGTATGTTGATTGCATTCACACGACCTTCAAATTCTCGTTGAATGCCAGCAATAACGTTAACAAAGAGGTATAGAACAGGAAGCAGGGGCGTATGGTACGCAAAAATAAACTGATCGCTTTGTACGTATCATATTTTTTTCGCTTATTATGTTTGCTCGTTCAACCGCGCTCAGCTAATGCACTAAATAACTCTATATATCGATTTGTAAAAACTGTGATTTGGGCCTCGTTGTGGGGATTGACTCGCTGTAGTTTATTAGCGTTTGGTTTCCTAGTGCGTGACGTAATTTCGATATCTATAGTTCAACTGTTTCAAAATCGTTTCAGGTCTTGATTATGAGAATGTCAAAGACATAATGATTTGGCAAGTTTGTTTCATATCAGCTGTTCTAAAGGAATAGCATTTTACTGTATCGTTTCAAACACATTAATCAAGGCGATGACTGTAACGGCATTTAGGTGCGCTAATGATACTATTATGACGCAGTACCTCGACAATGCGTTGCTCTTACTCTCGCGTTCATCGCCTTTTGTTAACACATTATTCAGCAAAGTCTCATTCAATTTTAAGCAGTTAACATTGGCCGTCCAGATTTTTGTCTAAAGCTTCATAAATACCTTAAATAATATGATAAATACGGTTGGCTTCAGGTTCAATATCGCCCGACAGTGTGAGACGAAAATGAGGACGGTGGAGATTTCGTTCCGATGTGTCACCACGACTAATAGGGCATGCCATGGTCACCACAGACACTTGAACTTGTTTTCTATCATCGGTGTGATTTCTTTATTTTGTGTACCCTTTCGCTACACTCAATGTCATGGCTGTGTGCTAAAATGACACACGGCCAGGTTTCTAACTATACAAGGTATCTCTGGTTGAAAACAAGTCCAAAAATGTTAAAAACTACTTACCCAGAGAATGAAGTTGATGATCACCAGCAACGTCTTGACAAAGCAGGCAGCCATCGTGATTCCACCTTGACAGTGAACGCCGTCCTTTCAGCAAGGAGCAATGACAACGTCGTATTCGGGGACGTCGCTCGTGAACTGCCGCACCGGCAGTTTAATGTCCCCTCAGCTTTATCGACACACCAAAACGTCTCTGCCAAATCGTTGGTCAGTTTCCTCGATCAGTCACGTTACACGCCCCTTTGAAGTGACGCAAGCAATGCGCCTTGGCAGGTATACCGGTTACGTAGATACTTGATTCTCTATAGAGGTGTGCAGCTGGCGAAGATTCGTAAGCTTCTATATTGCAATTGGTCGCAGCCGAGGATTTGTTCTCAAAGACGACCCCTTGTTTTCTCCGTTTCAGCCGCTTTTTAAAAGGCCACTGAATACGAGTCGATATACCGTGTAAATCAAGCGCCGTCTTCTCTCAAAAGGGCGTTACATTTTCTTGGTGCCAGTGAATGTCTTGTCAATGGACTCAGCCTTGCTGGCACGTCGAAGCCGTGACAAACGAACTCAGTGAGTATTCAAATCTCGGCGATGCTGAGAGTTTGTTACCAGGTAATCTATGCGAGTCAAAAGAACATCGATGCATGACTGGCGTTGCGGTCGTGATGATTTTCAGTGCTTTGGAAATCAACAACGGAAGCGACAAGTTTGAAATTGTGGACAATGGGACCTGGTGAGGTTGAAGCCGGGGGGCCAATAGTTACCCAAGCGAATAACAGTATTGTATTTAGTTTGAGATAAAAATGCACAATTGCCATAAATGGGAGAAGTGTTTCGTGAAAATTACATACCTTGTTGAAAGAACGATACTTCTTTGTTAGAAATTGATCGTTGACTCAATAAATAAATATTCACGAATAACTTGATTTGGCAGAGTATCGATCTTCCGGTTTCATGCGCGTGCTCTTCGAACGCGGACGGCATTCTGCCGCAAACGATCGAAGGCGAACGCGTTTGCACAAGAGAATATTGTGTGAAAGCGCGACTGGCGCTGTCTTGCGTAATCGCGTCAATCGTTCACTTTCATTCCTTTTTGTTTTGTTTTGTTCTGTTCACCGTGTTGCCTTGAGCTGCCTTTCTAAACAAAAAGAAATGAGCTAGATAACTGAAGAGGGCGCAAGCCTCCTAGGATCAACAGGTGGTCTTTGGATTTGAACAGTTCGGCCTTCTTTCGCGCGGAATATCTTTTTTTATTTAGGGCAGTGTTTCAGTGATACAAAATCAATATAAATGTATACTTAAATCACACACACACACACACACACACCTACACACACACACACACACATACATCGACAAACATTTATCTGTGTTGTGGAGACAACCTGCAAGAAATTGATCATTCGATGGCGTTTCTATATTGTTTCTTTCTCTAAGATTTAACAGGCTGACCCGGGTTTTTTTCCTAGAACTTTCGGCGTAATTCAGTTAAATTACAAATATTACATCAAGATCACCTGATTCAATAATCCCTGTACATAGAACTGTTATCATACCCGCCCGATCACAGTGTGCATTAACCAATGTAGCTGTACAATCTCACTCAACATGAATTAAATAAATAAATAATAAATGCCACAACTTTGGAATGTGCAACAGCTTACACAGTGACGTAATCTTCGACTGTCAGGTGAAGAAATCATTGCTATAAATCATCACCAGATCTAGTCCAAAGGCACACTGTAATATTGTCATCTTAAAAAGTAATTGATCTATGACTTTGTTCACGAACGTTCATCGTGTAAACGTTCCATCATGTCTATCGAAAATACTCAACCAGTAGTGGGTGTGTCAGAAGTTTGTCTAAGGGGCTACGTACGCATACTTGAAATGTCGGGAAAGAACAAAGCCAAACGAAACCACTTCTGTAATAGTGCAGACTCTAGATCACCACACGTACAACACAGGCAACGGTTCAGCGGTAACAGACTGATAAAAGAGAGACAGCACTGGCAGCCATGGCACAGATCTTCAGCATATGTCTGTCTTGTCCTTCTATATTTCTTGTGCCCTGTCTGGCACGCTGGTTGGTGCCACACTGACAAGCATATATCATGAAGCTCTAAGAGTTCAGAGTTCACCCCCCTGTCCGACATCAATGTGGTAAACATGGTGCAACACATCAAATATGCAAAATTGGTACCCATGGTCTCAATAACAAGTTTGACCCGATATAACCCTAACAAGTAAGCGCATTCAAACAGAAAAGTACATCAAATGCACAAAGTAAGTCAAACTGTGACACAGTGTTTCATGATGTAACAGGGTAAGGTGTTACTTTCTCCTGCTTTCTTTACTTTTCGTAACACAGGCATCTTGTAAAAGTTTGTGAATTGACGTATGTCCTTCTCTTTCAGCGTAATCCAACGGTGACTTACCCTTCTTGTTTTTGACTGTCGGGTCGGCTCCATGTTTCAACAGCAAACTCACAACGGGTAAGCCGCCGTACAGAACTGCGTAGTGCAGAGGGGTAGTGCCCTCATGGTTCGTCACGTTTTCGGAACCAGTGAAGTAATTTACGAGTAGGAACTCAACGACATCGTACTGGCCCCACCTTGCCGATCGATGGAGCATTGTATCGCCCCATTTATTTCGACGGTGTATGTACGCATCGTGCGACAACAGAATTTTGGCGGCTTGGAGTTTACCGCTCACGCATGCGCTGTACAACGGAGTATTTCCGAACGAGCCATCCACGTCAACGTCATATTGACGACACAAGGCAATCACTTTCTCGACATCTCCGTCTCTTGCCGCGACGTGAAGTTCGCTCATACCGTCTTCAAACTCACAGTGACGTTTGATTTTCTGCACAACTTCCTCGTGTTTCATTTGTTTTGCGATTTCCACGGCGGTCATTCCAGAAAGCTCTTGAAAGTTGGATGATCTTTCCACTCCAGCACTCACTAGCTCACCGAAATTCCAGAAGGCAAACAGTGGGGCAACCATGTACTTTCTGTCAAATATAGCGATGTAGTGAAGACACGTCAAGCCGTCTTTCCTCGCAAAGTAGTTTGACTTCTTCAGATTGTCAGCCATGCCGTGGAGGTCGTTCTGTTCCACAGCTGTGAAAACCGCCTCCTCAAAACTGGGACTGTCGAACGCACGTGGTGACTCTAAAGATATGCAATGACAGACACAAGCGAAACACATCAATCAAGACTACGAAAACTTAGGTGGGAGATGCGTTGAACCTCTTTAGCGAAAAATGGAAATAAAATTAGACTCGAGTCTAGAATTGTTTAACAGGTCATCGAACAGGGATACATCTTGGTCAAATTTCAACATTGATCTACCACACGCAAATGCATAAATGAAATTAACAACAAACTTTTTATGTGACCTAGCATGATCCAAATATTCCTTGAAGCACATCCATGTAGGTACACCACCAGTATTGACACAGAGCCTATTACATATGAATAACATTTTCACCTTGCATGCATAGGAAAACCGTTAAGAAATTGTCCCACGTCTTCCAAAAGAGATATGTCTCTGAAATTAACGTTTTAACATTTAAAAGTGCAACACACTCTGCCTGCAATCCCACAAGGCGAACGCATCTTGTATCCACAAACTATGCCGATGTGAAATGCAGGTCTTGAAGATTTAGCTGTCGATGAGCGCGGCTGTTTTCCATACCTCTGCGTTCAAGGTGACGAGTTCTACTCAAATACTTTTGAATTCAATCTCGATTATTATGAAACACGGTGATTATTCTTCAAGAATCATTCATCATTAAACTTTGCAAGTCCAGTCATTGGATGGATTATATTACAATGAACTGTTTGAGGGAGTTCGCGCCTCGAAAGTGAAAGATAAACTTTTTCTCAAACTTTCTTCAATGGACGAACTTTCAGTCTTTCTCTCACCATATCAAGGATAAATATCAAGGGTCACCGTGTAAGCTTAAAGTTTGGTGCAAGAGAAACAAATAACCTAAAATTTACTGATATCTGAAATTCAAAATGGCCACCATCCCTGTTTTAACTCTATGGAAAAAAATAAACTTTTCGATTTTCGAAAAAATAAGACAGCGAAAATTCTGATTACACAGAGAGCTTTAAAATGAGTCCCCACATGTGGTAGATCAGAAGAGAATTGTAAAAGTTTGAGAGACCGAATGTCTGTCTCCGACTCGGAGGTCTATGCCACCTTATGCGCGATGCTCAATTTTGAGGCATGTCTCCGATAAAAGCCATCCAGTTTACAGGGCACACTAGCAACGAGAGAAAGCTCTGCCGATGTTGAGAAACCTACCGGGTGCAGTATTTTGGTGATTAAGCGTCACCTGGGGTACATCAACGACGGAGGCTGCAGAAGAGCTGTCCCCGTCCCTTGAGCTCGTGCTTTCCCAGTCTGAGCCACTATCATGTTCTGGCGGTTCCTGGTTGATGTACATTTTATTGTCGTTCCCAAGCTGCGCGAATCCATCCGTGCCCGATTCACCTAAACGAAAACACAAACAAGCGAACAAAGAAAACCAAATTGTGATTCGTATTGCAAACATGCTCTCCCTTTTCGTCGTGAACAGGTCGACAGCTGTTGACTTTGCCTTTTCCCCGTGTACAAAGTTACTGCAGTTCGCAAAAAAAACAGTGAATATTGACTCAGAATATGACGTATAGTTCATAACTGTTGGGACATGAACCTGTGCACTGTGTAGCATTCGCCCAGAACTGAACGACTTAAGCTTTTCCTCAAAGTTTGCTTAAGGAAACTTTCAACCGTACTATTTCAAAACCAATAACAAAATGAGGATGTTACCGTGGAAATATTTGATACTATGGAAACAAATTACCCAAGATTTACCGATATTTGCAATTCGAAATAGCTGCCACCCCTGTGTTAACAGATTGTAACAAATAAGACGGTGAAAACTTGATTTAACGTAGAATGCGCCTCGGGACAGACATTCGGACTCAAACTTTTACAATTCTTTTCTGATCGACCACCTATGGGGGTTCATTTTTAAGCTCTTTGAGGAACAAAACTTTCAGCGTCTTAGCTTTTTGAAAATCGAAAATTTTATTTTTCTTCATGAGTTAACACAGGCATGGCAGCCTTTTTTAATTTCAAATATCAGTAAATCATGGGTAATTTGTTTCTCTAGTACCAAAATTTGCACGATGACCCTCCATTTTTATTCTTGATTTTGAAAGTGAATGATTGAAAGATTCCTTGAGGAGAATTCAGCAAAAGTTTTGGTCTTTCACTTTCGAGGCGCGTATTACCTTAACTTGACCTTCAAAATGAGCCCCTAAAAGAGATAGCCTAGAAAGTATTGTAAAAGTGTAAGATATTACGATATCTGTCCCCGAGGCATACTGCCTTAGGGCGATTCGTCGATTCAGCTTAATTGTAAGCAAGAAAGTGAATGATTTAAAATTGAAGATATTTCCAAGAGGCCTATATCACAAGAATCATGAGCCAAAAGCTTTAAATTATTGGAAAGGCCATATTGTGGCCAAGATGAAACCTCGAGTCTAGGACGCGCTTTAGTTTGGAGCACAAATGTAAAATTAAGGAAATTAGGCAGAAATGCATTTCTTGCTCTGTGCGAAATCATAGCTTCAATAACACAGTGATATCAGAAGATTAACACTTTTGAAGGAATTGATATCCACAAGTTTTCTGTACTAGATTTTAAAAAAAGAAGAGGTAAAACTTAAAAAATAGTTTCTTATCCCATCACGGAAGTATTATTAATAGAACACACGTCTTTTCTTTCCATTTTTACAATTCTATCCCCGAACCCACCTTGAAGATTCAGACATACCTTCTTGGCCGGGACATTTGGAAGGTTTATTCATACTTTCGTCGAGTGGGGGCGTTACGTATCGGCTGCGTCTTTCCCCGGATGCAGATCCATGGGCGTGTGTGTACTCCGATTCTCCACCAGGTGTGTCGGTGACGACATCGCCTGGCACAAAACTGGGCCCAGTACAGGCGTCTGAAGTGGAAACTGACGCCGATGTCATGACATTATTGTTCCCAATCTGTACCATACGCGCATAAATAATTGTCGGGTGGTCTGTAGAGGACAAGCAAAATATACAGAATAAGGGATAACCCTCTTGATTTCCTACACCTACAGTTGACAAAATTTTGAATAAACTCGAACATCCACCAAAACTTTCTGAAAAGTGCATATTACAAAGAGAAGCCGTTGTCATGGTTGTCACAGAAAAATATGATTCCATAAAATATAGAATGTGTACAGGTCATCGGATCAATTATCCCAATGTGAAAAGAAATAAGCTTAATTTTTGATTTATTAAAATAGATAGTGGATATTATGATACATACGTGATGCATGAAAGTATAATAAAATATGGTCTGTAACATAAAATGACGAAACCAAAGTACACTTTGCCAGTAGTGAACTGTGATTTCTTATACGCTACAGACATCGCTGACATCATGCCATGAGTTGCTGGTTTGGGACTCGTCCACTCTAGTAGTCCAGGAGTGAAAAATTGCCGACTCGGAATATTTTGTTTTATGGATACTTAACCTCTACATTATGCGAAAAAGGGGATTTATATATAGGCAGAGGGTATCCAAGTGTGTCGACGATATTACGTTGGTTTTCATCATATATTCAGACTTCACAGGTATCTATTCTCCACGGCAGTTCCAATAAAACTAGGCTTTTCTGTGAGTATGGACCTGAACAGATGTCAAAATATGTTGCTACATATCAAATCAACATATAAGAAACGGCTTTATGGTACTCTGCCTACAGTTCAGGTTAGGTTTGCATTTTATATGATACTAATGTTTCCATAGGGCCAACCGAGCACTACATCGATTTATTATGACGAATATCTATTATATATCAAACACTTTTATACAAAAAAGTTGAACTGTGTCAGTGTGAGCCAATAGCTGCACCATCACTATCCATGTATAGCTTTTCAGAAAAAAAAACCAGTCATAATATGTTTATTGCCCCACACTAATCTCACCCATCAGTAAGTACCAATCTGAATGAGGAGGATTATCGCCCTGAGGGCCTATGCTGCAATAGACGGACGTGATTGAGGAGCGATAAATCCATTTAGCGCTCACTTGGTCCGTTGGTTTATTGTAGAGACTGTTGGCTAGCAATGGCTGTTTGTGCATTCAAAATTTGTATCTTTGTAATATAATCGATAAATAGATAAACATAAATAAATAAAAGATGACACAGTGCAGGTGTATGTATGATCGATCTTCTGTCAGAGTACTGCTATTTCGAACACATTTTCATGGTATATAGATCTGTATAATCAGTCCCTTGGATCGAAAAGTGTCTCTTTTAAATATCTTCATTGTATCGATGACTTACTGACAACTGTAGGTTGTGTTTGGGACGGCGCCGCTTGATCCGTCGAGTCCCTGCAAACCCTGCATATCTCGGTACATTGCCGACAGGCCGGGCAGACGACGTGCCTGTCGATTGCCGGATAACTTTTCTCACAGTGGGAACATTGATTCATCTTGGTGTAAACCATCAACTCTGTCAACAGGATTGTTTGCAAAACAGTTTATTTATGTCAATTTTTGAATGAGTACATACTTGTTCTTATTCTTCTGTCAAAGAACAGTTTTAGTACAAAGTGGTATTTGGATTCGCTATCCTCTGCAACTGATCGCTGTTAACGATTTTTTTGATCACATTAGAAAATTCAGTAAAATGAAATCGTTTCTATTGAATTTTACATCAAAAGTACTTTCATTTTTCATACCTCTAGAAACATGCAGTATTCTGACTAGCCTATCTCGTAATTATAAAACGACACCTATTAAATGACCGTGGCTAGGTTTGTTACAAGTATTGCATCATACCATTTATCTAAAGGGAGCTGCTTGCAACCCAAGTCAGCACTGATACGGATAGTTTTGCAAAGCGACAGTCTGTTGGAGAAGTGTTGGTCTTGCGACTCATGAAAGAACGTGGTTGATAAATGTTTAACTTCGGATAAGTTTGTTGCTTCGTAACTCTTGATATTCGTTTGCCAAGCAGCCAGATTCAAAATGGTATATTCACTGCTGACATCACCTGATTCAGTAGTTTTCACGGTGTTTAACTTAGCTATCGTTACTCCTTCCAGGAGCTCAAACAACAAAAGAGAACTACACGAGGAAGTGCGTTGTGCTGGACGGAAGTATTCGGAACGGATTATTTTATGGCACCGATGAAAAAACGGCAATTAACTGTAATTATGTGCAGTTATATCCCTCTGGTCTAATGTTTAGTAAGTATGCGGAACGCACTGTCTCGTTAAACGTTAAATACGATAAACCGAATCTCCGTTTTTTCTTCTTGTAAGTTGTCGTGTGACCTACATGTAACAGAGATTGTTGACGGCGGGTCATCGCTAAGGTGCGTTAGTAAACTGCATGTTTCGTGTCCTATGTCACGGTATAAAATACCATACAGAGGTAGATCGAGGTATGCCAGAAGGTTTATGTATGAATATCTCATAATCACCATTTGCATATGATAAGAATTGATTTCGTACTTAGCTTAATCCTTAATTTAATCACGGTTACTAACCGTGATTTAGTAAGTCCAAACTTCCGGTTATAAAGTGTACACACAGGTCCGTGGCTCGAGAAACCAAGTGTAATGAGAAAGTGTTTCTAGTTTACATATTTCAACACGTCGAGGCAAAGACTGGTGAACTTCTTACCTTTTCTGGAATGATCGCCTTAACTACCACTAAGTACCACCATCCCCCTTTCGTCAAATATGAAGCAAGGCGAAGGTGGAATAACGTTTTGCTTTACCTGAACGGCATAGTCTTACTGTCTGAAGGACATTTCAGGACAGCGGGGTAATTCATCGCGATGCAACACTGAGCATGCGCTGTAATGATACTCGTATGAAGCTGTATTCTTGTTTTATACTAAAATCGCCTGAGTAAGTATTCTAGCTTTTAGCCGGAAACGTTCCATTGTGTAGTTGTCTTGTTTGTCGGATAAAGCATATATTTGTGACACAATCAATGTAGAAACACTTTTGTCTCTTATCTCAGGTATATTTGTGTCCTTTCAAATCGATATTTTTGCAGATTTGGTGTAATTTTATGACGCTTTATTACCTCGGAAGTCGTTGAGCAACAAGAAAGAATTGAGACGAATAAGAACATGCGCATTGCTGAGCGTAACATATAAGCTGACTGCTTACGTTGTCGCTGGCCGGGCCTTTTGCCACAAATTTATGCTCAAATCAATGAAATATATCTAATATATTGATGGATGGACAGCATTGATAGGATGACATCATATGAGAGAGAGAGAGAGAGA
>LD346189.1:189806-279435 GCA_001465055.1 Ptychodera flava
GAGAGAATGCCGTTAAATGGTGAGGAAGGACGAAAAGGAAGTATAATATTCGGAAACATTTTGCCATTTGTATTCACAACGGAGTATATGTGTCTTTTTTGTCAAAACACAGGTAGCCATGGCCCCAACATTCATATATGTAAAGTCTTCAAGGGACGTACTTCTTTCAATTTTGCCTGACTTTTGGACACACTGAGGGAGTGGGCTGTGTCAGACAAAATAAAAGACAACAAAATTGCTTCCGGTTAGGAAAATCTGTATTTAATGACGAAGTCTTGTTGGGATTAACGATATTTCAATCACTTACAATTAAATATCTCTTGCTTCCTTAAGCATGCTGGCGCCCTCAAACATGCAAGAAAGCACGAACAAAAAAATGCATTTGAGTGGTGCAGTTTATTTGTGTCTACATATATCTTCAACTTGTGGCACACTTCAAGAAAACAAAGCTACACACTTGCATTGCAAAAACACGGATATAATCTTTGACAATCAAGATGGAGAGTATGTAAGTGAGGTATCAAACCTCAGGATGACTGTTAAAGATTATTTAAAAAACGTTATATAACCCAAAAAAGAATTGTCTCTTTATTATCGATATCTTGTTCGCTTGGTTCACATAAATAAGTCATGATAAAAAAATAAAAGGGCGCACAACACACATTTCAAAATAAACCTTGCAAACCAGATGATGATCTGTTAAAGGCCAAATACCACAACAGTTTCAGGCAATAAAAGAGTACGATAGAAGATGGAAAAGTTTATTATGAAGAAAGGTCTAGCTGTAATCGTTGCCTTGATAAACAAACTTTTGTAAGGTATCATTTGTTTGGTCGGTTTCTGGCTGAAATATTGAACTTTACCAAATTCAATGAGCGAATGGCGCCATGGCGTCAAATGACAGTTAATAACAGTTATCCTATCATAACATTATACAGATCACGGTGTCAAATATCAGTTATCTGATAATGGTGTGTGTATATAGACCATTGTGTCAAATATCAGTTATCCGATGATATTATCTGATAATGGTGTCAAATATCCGTTACTCGACATCAATTATCAAATCGTTGTGTTACATGAATCACAGTATCAAATATAAATAAGTAATATTCTGTTTTCAGAAAAAAACCCTGAAAAATTAATGTTTATCAAAAAAGTTGGAAATAGCCATTGAAGACATTGGTTTATCTCGTCCACTCCTTTTACCCAACTATTGAACGTGAATCACGGCAGTGTACATGGTAAGCTCCGATCATGGATAGCAGTGACAGGAAAATGCTCGAGTCCCTGTAAAGTCGTTTAAATATTATTTAACAAAAAATGATTTCAAGTAAATTGCTTGGTGTAAATCTATCTCTTTGGGATAAGGACAAGGCACTGAATGACCTTGTTTCAAACATGTATCTTAGCTCGGATGAACTATCAGACTCATAGTATTTAGTAGATCAAGTCGTATAGAGAGGATTCTACATGGCAACCAGACCTCTAAGCACATCCAGCATTTTGTATCATCTCTGACACAAGAAACTCTATACGGATCTTCTACAGATTCGAAACTACAAACAATGACATATTTACAAAAAGAGACCTCAGTGTTTTGAAGTTACGTCACATGCTATTCCTATAGGTTGATAAGCCACACTCTAATATTGTCATTATGATTAGCAATTGATTATTAAATATGTTTATCTCTTTTGCTCGTATGACGTCAATTATACCTTTTGAAAACACTGTACAGTGTTTCATAGTTTAAGATGGCGGTGCTTGCACAGATATGACTGAGCAAATATCCTGCCTTATCACTTTCTCCTGTGTCGTTTTGGAAGTCTGGGCTTCAACCCCTCTCCTCGAAGTATTTTGGCGATTTCTCTGTGGCGTTCTTCGATTGCTGTGTCCAGGGGGCTCACTCTCCTCACGTCAGTGGTGTCTGCTTTAGCTCTGTTCTGCAACAGGAGTCTGACCACAGACGCGCTACCGTAAAACACGGCCATGTGCAGTGCCGTCCAGCCGTTGTGATTCTTTCGGTTGATGTCCCTTCTGAGAGTTGTCCTGAGTAGAAATTCCACCACATCGTACTGCCCCCAACGCGCTGCCCTGTGCAAGAGCGTATCACCCCAGTCATTCAGTTTTGTAACGTCGGCTCCATGCTGGATGAGCATCTTGACTGCTTCAAGTTTACCACTCACGCAGGCTGTATACACCGGTGTGTTCCCGTAAACGCCCGGTACGTCCACTTTTCTGGTGTTCGCACATAGGGCAGACATTGATTGGAGATCTCCCTTCCTGGCCGCCAGGTGCAACCGACTTAAACTCTGCGTAAAGATATTGTGAACTTCGATCATGTTCGACGTCGCCTTGTGTTGGAACTTGTCTGCGATTTCAACCGCCGTCATGCCGCTGTACAGCCGTGACTGTGAGCCCACTCTCATTACGTACAATGCCTCGTAATCGCAGACGGCGTAGAGGGGTGCAACCAACTTGTATCGGTTGTGCACTGCAACAAGGTGCAGTAGGTTTAAACCGTCTATCATATCCATGCCATCTTCCGTCTTCAAGAGTTCGGTCATCGTGAATATGTCATCGTTCCTGATAGCATTTATCAGGTTTCTGTGTCTTTCTGACTTTTCATAACTTTGTTGGTTTCCAAGGTGGTGTGGAACTTCTGCAAAAAGGACATTGCCAACATGTTTTTAAAATGGATGCATCATATGCATCTGACCGTTGTCTCACGTATGGACAGGAGATAATACAGGTATGATTCTATGGTGTCCTACAGCACTATACGCAATAAAAGCATTTTACTTTAATAACAACATTTTGGGCATTTTTCCTGAGAAGCAAAATGTGATTGGCGAGATAGTACACATTGTAAATAATGGCATTAGTGCTTTTGATATCTTTTTTAATTGTTATACACCATTCATAAGATTTTAAGGAGATTTTGAAAAGTTCTCTATATAAATGTAAATCTTATTGATACTTTATAAAGTTTTTGAAAATTTAAATAAAAAAATGGAGGCCACCTTATGATGCTAAAAAATATTGGGGGATTACTACTTTGAAATCAGGGAAGAAAGTGACACATTTTCGTTCCGTCAGTATTATAAAACTGCTTCTGTGTTACATTGTGATGTTGCTGAAAAAGTGAGCATATTATGGGAGAATTCGTATGAAACCTTATCAAACACCCTTATGGTGAATTTCTCGATGAGAAAAAAAATTGGGGAAGTACACCAGCGTATGGTTTGTAACCTGCGATTGTGATCCAACCAAACCAAACGGCTCGCGGCAATGCATGTGTATCTATCTCTAAATGCGGACCTACCTGAATTATTACTTTGATTGGTTGATGATTTGTCACGTGTCTCATGTAATGTGTGCCCGGAGGTGATGATGATGCTTTCATCAGATTCTGAGGTCTTGACTGCTGGTGTTGTGGTCTCCTCATTTTCCATCGGTTTCCCTCCACAACCACGTTCGATGATGACATCTTCCGCCTCTTCCTGCTCTGAATCCCTTTCTTCTATTTTCCCAATGACCATTTCATTGTGGTCCCCTATCTGGAGGTGCATGTCTCCATGTACATGGGTGGGTCCTAGAATACAGAATTGCATGCAATTAATTTTCCATTCTCTTTCATTCTCGTTTGTTTGTTTGTTTGTTTGTTTGTCAGTTTGCAATGGCCATTGTGGTGAAGATTGAAAGATGAAATTAAATGATATCTTCAAAAATTTATCGGAAAATGTTATACGGTCACCCCCCCCTTCAAAACCTGCCTAAAATGACATCAGCTCATGTATACAAAGGCCGTTAATTATAAATCATCATATCGAATAGTTAAAATTGTCTTATTTTTATTATGGTTGGTCAGCATTGGTTTTAGATCAGTTTCTTTTATTCTTGCATATGGATACTTGCTAACTGATCAACCCTTCCTTAAACCTCTATGTAAGACTTAATTAATATCGTGGTGATTGACTGTGTTGATAAAAAAATATTGATATGTTGATGTGGAAATTTAAATGGTTATTCAGTAATGAAAGATACAATGAATCTGCCAATTTTATTCTTGGAATAAAATAAATAATAGCTACCGTTACAGTTATCTAAATTTGGACCAATCAATCTTGGGATATGGGTAATCAAAAATGAAAAAAAAAATGAATTTCAAAATTGACTGAAAATATATAATAGAAGATTGTACCTTCAATCTACCCACTTTAAAATCAGAATTAGTATGATTGCAGATAGAAAGTGAATCAAAATCCTGAGGAACAAAGTACAAGCAGGTCTGATTTGTGGAATATTGGAAAACTTTGCACAAAGCTAAATGCCTGTACCACAGTAACTTTCACTTCTCTACCCTGATCTATAACAGTCGCTGTATAGTGTATGAGTTGAGATGCATGAACACTCTCTATTGACAATAAGTAGTTATTATCAGAGTTGGATACTTGAACAATATTTACAGGCAAATTTTGCAGACAGGAATATCAAGATTTCATGCTTTGAACAAAAGATGACAGTTGACGTTTCTTTGAGGTAGTATGCGCCTCGAAAGTGAAAGACTTAAACTTTTGCTAGAACTTTCCTTGTTGAATCCTTCAACTATTCTCTTTCAAAATCAAGAATAAAAATCGGAGGTCACCGCGCAAATTTTGGCACTAGAGAAACAAATAACCCAAGATCTATTTGAAATTCAAAATGGCCGCCATCCCTGTTCTAATATGGAGAAAATAAAAATTTTCGAATTCGAAAAACTAAGCCGGTGAAAAGTTTTCTTACACCAAGAGCTTTAAAATGAAGCCCCACAAGTGGTATATCAGAAGAGAATTGTAAAAGTTTTTGAGTCCGAATGTCTGTCCCCGAGGTGCGTTTTATAAGAGGGAGCACTCCGATCTGCTTTGAGTGCCAGTGTACACAGTCCATTGAGGGTCTAGTCTCATTACAGAGATTCTAAAGGCTATGATGTTTTATTGAATACTTACCAATCTTACACTGTGAGACAGTGTGCTGTATTTTCTGACTTTCATTTAGCAGGGCACCGGTGAGCTTCTCGATTATTGTATCAAACGGTAAGGTCATCCTCGCTGAGAATTTAAGTAGTTGATAAGAAATTTAAACGTATGTTTTGTCATTATTCTTGCAAATTACTCACTTAATACGGTGAATAAGGGTATTACAGCAGCATGCATTTGGTGTTCTCGGGGCTGTTTAAATTCTTTTATATTAAAAAATAGCAAAATTTGCAAAGGCCTATAAGCAAAGCCTAGGCTCTTTAACGAATAATCGAATGCGACAAAAGAAACTCTAAACTTGCTGTTACATGTAATTTACAAAAGTGATAATGTTCACGTCTGTTTTCTGTGTCTTTTTGTTTGAGCAAGTTCTTTATTGTACCATAGTAGACTCATAGAGGCTGGTTAGCAGAGACCATTGGTATATATGCTTGTATATGGTTGTTGAATTGGCAAAAGCTGGCAATCATGACTCACACATAATTTTACAAACTTACATATAATCTCAGACTCCATCTTTTTGTAGAAGTTCTGGAATGTTTTCTCTGACATCATAACGTCCATGCTCAACCTGTTGCTTCGCACAAAGTTCTTCAAGTCCTTCTCAACACTGCCCTTTCTGATCAAAGGTCTGTCTGAGTCTGGTTCAATGTCACTATCACTGCCACTGGTGTGAGTTTCACTGTGTGAATCAGAGTGCCCATCTGGTTCGGGAACTTTCAACGTGGTGGTTTGCTCTTCTTTTGACGGACTGCTGGACTGTCTTGGTGGGACGTCTAGAGTTTGTTCATTTTGCAAATCCTTCCTTGAAAAATGTAGACTTGACTCTGATTCGAATTGTGAGTTGGCCTGAACCACTGGTTCGGATTTAATGAAGTTTGTGAGATTTTCTGTTTGTGAGGAAGCATGGATCGTTGTTCTGTGCACGTGACATCTACAACAACAACCGTTCAGCGAGTCTAGTACAGGTGTATCTGTTTGCACGGCTGTGTCTCTAAAGGTCGGCGCCTGGGGTGCCATTAGATGCTGGCGATGGCCTTGTGAACCCGTCATACCTTCAAAGCGCTTGGTTAGATTTGAGATGTGGGTCCCCTTGTACTGTCGCTGCAGGTCAATTTCTGACATCGTGGTGATGACACTAGGAGACGGCCAAGATCAGAGACGAATTTGGTAGTTGCAGAATATCCTTTTCAAATGGTTTTCTTGTTATTTTACTCCTATCATAAAACAAAAAATATATTCAAGTTACTGGCTACATATGTAACTCTACAACCAACAACACCCTTTACCAAATATCAAAGACACACGTTAAATTGTTTCGCAGTGGATGGACAGCTACATATACAGATATACAAACAGACACTGGATTTTCTATCTGCAAAGATGAAGTCTTTTTCTCACAGATTCAAATAAACTAAAATAAAATTAAGTTAGTGTGTGAGAATTAGAAATGAGATTTCATGTGAAATATATAGTCAAGTGGTTTTGTTCTATGTATTCCTTACAATGAATTTAATATACTTGCTTCGATGAGTTTCAGGATATTGGTTTTTCAATGGTTTTAAAAGATAGAGAAACCAGTATATCTATTAGGCGCTTAATATAAAATTCTTTGTTTGCCGTCCGCGTGCTGGTAGGTTTTCAGAGAAAATTAAGAAAACAAACACATTGTTAACATTATTACAAAGAAAAATATCATTTTTCCGAAAGAAACCGAATACAAAATTGCTTATGTTAATACACTTATGTTTTTTGTCTGTGCTCGGATTTTGCCTGGCTGGCGGCTGGTAGGTTTTGCAAAAATCCTAGGACGGAAAACAAAGAATTTTCTTTAAATGGCCTTACCATAAATTTTACTATGTCAATGATCTTGACAGGAGAAATAAATAAATTTCGATAAATTTCAACAAAAGGTGATTTCAGTGTTTTTAAGTGTAAAGTGAGTATTTAAAAGAATTTTAGGTATCCCCTCTTCCTCTCACCCAAACCCAAACTCCTCAGTTACTGTCTCCCCACCACAGGAAGCCCCCATAACTAAAGTTCAACATATGATTTAGTCCTTCCCACAGAAGTGTGCTATCTTTCAGGTTCATAAAGACATTTATTTCCTTTGGGCTTAAAAGAATAAAGTTCACAATGAACTTTGACTGGCGAGGTCGACGTATTTTCCCAAGTGCAGAGTTTTGCAAATTATTTCCTCGGGCCCGCCCACTGAACGAAAAAGTTTTGTTCTCCTTCTCGTCCACTGACATGCTCACACCCACGCCCAATGATAGAATTATCTGCCCTCCCGCTACTAAACCAATTGCGAGCACGTTTTTTAATGAACAGCTTTAGTGGCTGTCTCTATCATATGCTGTATCACTGTGTATTAGACGTTATAGCACGTCTTCGTTACCGATGCAGCTGTTTGCAAAAATGGCCATGTATTTACTTTTATGTCTTATCGTGAAAAGTACAATATGTTGGTGAATTTCGTAAACACACATTTTTATATTCATTTGAACTTTGGCACACCACCCTCAAACATATCACCCCAGCTTGCACCTTGCTATCAAGCCAGTGTCCAAAAAATGTAAATGGTTAACATGACACCCGATCTTGAATAAATACAAACGCGGCTGTACTGTGTATCGCATTATCCATCATGTTGGGTGAGTTCTGTCGACATCCGCGTTCAAAAAATCAAAACGAAATAAGACTAGGGATACCGACAAGACGACATGTTATAAATCAGTGTTAATACATAGGAATGATATCAATAAAACTGTATTTTTGGCCATAAGAGTTGGGTTGTCCGTTGGGTATAAATTTGGTCAGAAAATGATTGAATACAGAACTTGATTATTCAAGCATGTCATCGAAGCTACGCATCTCAGATCCGTCTAAAAGAGAGGCGGTTCATGGTCGTTGACTCTTGGAAAGACAATACAAGTATCACGTCTGTGTCCTTTCTGTATGGAAGGAAGTAGGCTGCTTGATATTGGAATAGGCTGCGGCTTCAAACCGGAAAGAAGTTAACTGAACACATGGACAGAAATCGATGGGCATTACGGTAAAACCATGTTTCTCTCGTGGGTGCCTCAAGCTCGAAATAAATCGATTACGGAATTAATCGATGGTGGTGGTAGATAAAATCGATGTACTCTGTGTGCGGTTTCCCAATATCTCTTTGTAGACATGTAATCGCCGCGTACCTTAGATAACCCCAAGCGGCAGAGCCTGCAGCCGACCGGACCGAAGAGGCGATGGTAGTTCAGTTATAGGCTGTCCCTAGACAGTGCCTAGACCAAAGTACAAACAGTAGAACATATTTGTTGACGATATGGTGCTACCAGTACCGTGGCCATGGCCTGAGAAATGTACCACAGGAACAAACCATGTGTACAGACGTACCGGTAGTCCTTTCGGGCATGACTGTGTTACAGACCCAAGCACGACCTTCACCAAAGGCCGTGTAAGGCCATCGGGACAAATTTGTACGCGGCTTTACACATAATTCGTTAACCTCCGGTACCAGGTATACCCTTTGCACGAGGACTTTGAACAGAAGACCTACCTATAAATCTTGCCAGGCGAAAACGATCTTCAACTGTAGTGGAAAAAATTACTTCGTTGTAGAGTAGTCTTGTACAGTATAACTGTGAATAACGTAAGGGCCGATGTACCTGTATATTGGAACGCCCACAGCGAAGCTCTGGTGTAAACACGAATAGCCCGGACTTCCTGGTATGACGCTGTGTGCAAAGAGATAAGAATCCGATATACTCGGAAAAAGTCATGCCCACTCATTACATCACACCAGCCGTAAATCACGGCCGCGGTGACATCATCGTTTCCGATTTAGACCGTTGTTGATTGGCTGTAAGTTGTCAGGGCGTGTGTTCAGATGTCACGGGCTTCTGCGGTCTCTTAGATACATCTGCCTGTTTAATAAACAATACACTTTTCACCCGGAAAACTGTTTTATTTTGGAAAAGCCGTTCTCTTTTATCCAACGAGAGAAAGATTGCTTCCGGATGCAATCGTACATTACTGTATCAACATAATATGTCAGTTTAGCACAAATTTAAGTCATATCAACGCGAAAAACATATTTTGGTTACTTCACCTGCCCCTGTTGCAGACTGACGGCTAGGCTTACCCCTTTGGAGACGTCCAAGGCAAGGTAGAACGCGCCTCGGGGACAGCTATTCGGACTCTCAAATTTTACAATTCTTTCCTGATCTACCACTTGTAGCGGGTGCGGGGGGGGGGGTGTTCGTATTACATGTTAAGCTCTTGGAGTAGGAAAAAATTTTCACTGTCGTAATGTTTCGAAAATCGAGAATTATGTTTTTCCCCATAGAGTTAACACGGGGCGTCCGCCATTTTGAATTTCAAATATCGGTGAAAGATGGGTAATTTGTTTCTCTGGTACCAAACTTTGCTCAGTGACCCCTGAATTTTATTAAGAGAATGGTCGAAAGTTTCATTGAGGACAATTAGAGTAGAAGTTAAAGTCTTTCACTTTCTGCCGCATACTATCTTAAGTAAACGTCGTCAGCCACTTTGTCAGCGTGTTGGCGGACAAGAATTTCCCGCCTTTTAATTTTTCTGCAGAATATTAAGTCGACGAAACAATTAAGAAATAACAGTTGTTGATTTTCAAGACAACGATGTGATGAACACAGTTCCTTTGTTGGCATTTTTAAAATGGCTTCACAGAATTTCACTATCATGCAGGTTTGCAAAGGCTCTGCTTACACAACAATGAATTCTACCCCTTTGGATTGAAGACTAAAATAGATACCTCGTTTTTTACAATGATCATTAGGCCTACCGATATATTATTGCTTTCGGTTTTGCATATTTTTGTGTAGGAAACACGGACAAATGTACCTACTGATAGTATTTTTATTTCAAGGAACACCTAGCCTGGCCATTATCGGCACTTCTCATATGTCAACGATTGCCATTGATAATACATTTAGTAATAATCTACATAGCAATTGTTACTGTTTCGAGTGACTTAGGGGCACCTGGTCAACTAGACTCGCATGGCCCGGGCATGATGCCCTTGATTTGCCGGTGACCCCGGTGGTGACACTCTCAGAGAGCACGGGCATCCATGCTCGTTCTACAAGATTTCAAGATACCTCTAATCTGGGATATTTCAACAAAAAAGACACCCTTACTTTGAGAAATATGGGAGAAAATACGACCAAAAATACCCCGGGTTTTACAAATCCAAGAGAGCCTGAGAGGGAGACGTAATATTAGAGTCAGGTCAATGCTGAATTATGATATTGTTTTCACATATATTAACACATCAGAGTATGAAATAAACTAGTTAACTTTGGAACAGGAGTGTCAAACTCATAAAATTCATTAGATTTCGAATCACAGTTTTAAACAAGATCAAAGCATAGGAAACGCACAATGAAACTTCGGTGAAGTTTGAGTGTCTGATAGATATATTTCCCGGGATACTTCAAACCTTCCTTAGGCCAGGTTTTTAGGAAAAGTACCCCTTTTTCTCGCTTTCATGGACCCGTTATAGGGAATAAAAACACCTCCTTCCCCGTGATTTTGGGAACACGCATGGATGGATACCCATTTCCCCCGACAGTGACACCACCGGGCCAGTGACGCAAAATCAAGTGCAAACTCAGGTTCGAGGTCTGGCATGCGAGACCAGAACACGGCCATCTTCGCTTGCCAAGATCGAAGCTTACATGTGAACTTATGAATATACTCTACCCAATTCAAGTGCAGCCAATACTCTAAATATATAATGGCCAGGTCAAGACCAGCATCTACTGTTTTTTACCAATTTACCCTTTAATTACAAAATGGGTAATAAGGTTTGATTGACGAACCACATGACACAGTAGGCCTATTAAGCTTATTAACGATACTGAGTTCTATCAGTATCATTAATAATACTAATAATACTATAAACCAGGCCACCTGTACGGAGACAGAAAACAAAGTGTTCATGCAAAAACATGCTGTTTAGCGATTTCTAATCGCATGGCTCCGTATCTGTTGGCAAGGAACGGAAAGGAGGGGCCAAAATTTTCAAACGTAGTGGAAGGGCATTTGCGAACAGTTCTGCACCTAGGTTACAATGTTTTCCACTGGAGTGCTGGGCGCCCGGGCTGGGCGACAGGGTAGATTGACCGCAAATCGTATCCCGGTACAGGGGGATTTGATCGCCAATATGATAAGCTTATACCCGGCTAGGCGCGATGCGCCACAGGTCCATGGAGTTGCCGTGCCGTGTAGTATGCATTTACACCGGCAACTCCGGGCACCTGTGGCGCGCGTGCGGGCCGGCAGAGGAAAATTTGACAATGCCGCAAAATGGTATTTATTTTACTTTTATTTTGCGACATTCAAAGATACAGTCGCCCCGTTTTGCGGACCTTGCAAAAAACAGGAAATCTCGCGTGTATTACAGGAATTGAGCTGGAAAAAACCTACAACACAGAAACTTTAGTGTTGCAACTGCGTATGGTACGTACCACATTTTTCAGCGTAGAGCGTCATAGATTACAAAATCTGAGAACTTGGTGCAACTTTTATCAACAATAAAATGTTGCCTCGAACGATGACTCTCCCTGTCTAAGCTTCGACTTGAAGGTAAAATTCGAAGAAAGAGAGTGAGAGAGATGTTTGCACTTTTTATCATGCACCAATAATTCTGGAAATAATTATCAGTGTTTTCCAGGATGCTCGGAAATTTCATAAATCGTGAACAGAACCAGAGGCTTGGGAAGGACATGGTGTATGTCTTCGAGATCTTCATAATGGATGAGAAAAAGAATGGAAAATTGTAATCTCAATACACGTGAGCATGTGGGCAATTTACGACCACAGTGATGATCAGATACTGAGCTCACAGAGACAGAGTGCACACTGCAACACCAAAACCATTCAAATATTCACACCATTGCGATATAGAGATAGGTTTCTTCATCGCAATCATTCTATGGTCTTCCCTTGGCTTGATGATGGAAGGGCCAAGGTCAAAAAGACTGACTCCTCTCTCGATCTCGGTGTATTTAATCAGGTTGAACCATTCCTGTAGAGCTCTGTACTGAAAGAGCAGCATCCTCCATGTATCAGTTCCGGCTGTGTGAATTAAATATCGTTCTTCCATGCCATCAAAAGCATAAATTTGCATATTCATTACATATTTACATATTCATATAGCTCAATCTGAAATTGTGCTATCTGAACAAATGAATCTTGACTGAAAAAGCCAGGTACGCTATGAAATATTATGATAGAACTTTATTCTTTTGCTTTATATCAATCACAGATTTATCAAATCGACACAATACAACAATTTTTTGCTTTTTTGAACTATGGCTTTATTGAGAAAGCACTTTTACTTCTATTGGTACGTGACTTTTCAAAACAGCACACTTAAACTTAACTGCAGGAGATGGCCTTCCATGTTTTTGCACCATATACTGCTAGCAGGGCACCTCTTTCCTAACAGTATGTTTGTATCATTGAAGGACGGGGACATGGGGAAGAAGAATTCAGCATCAAAAAAACTTCAGACATATCTGTGTTTGATGTGATAACGGTGACTTGAAACGAGACATCAAATATGGGCACTTTCTCTAGATTACACATCATTGTGCATTCCATAATTCATGGTTTGTAATCAGTGTCTGAAATTCATAGCTTCACCATCGAATCTACCGTATCTGTTGTAGCCATCGCATATTGAACTTCTGATAACATATGATCACGGTCCGGACAGTGATATGACCTTTGACTCTGAAGATTCTGATCACTTCAGATGCGTGTGTTGTGTGAAATGACACGTTTTTCTAAATAATGACAAATTTAGTTTACATAAAAGACCGACAAAACAAAGCGATGTAATCAAGAGTTGTCATGAATAAATACTTTGCGATGGCAACTGTATTTCTCCTTTGAGAATTTTATGATAGAATTTAGTCGGTGAAGCAGATGTGTCCAAAGAGGCGCAAGTTACCAGGAACAAAAGTCAATGACCACGTAATTTCTTGGTGACACTGCACAACATTAACTGAACGCAAAGCAACAACACATAGATGTCACGCCATGGAAAACAAAAGGCTATATTAACCCTCATCCTGCCAGGCTTATCACTTTTGCCATCTGCAAGGTTAGGAAAAAGCGGTATTGAGCCGAAACCTATTCATTCTTTCACCTACTCAGCTTGGAATATTACAGCAGGGTTTGTAGAAACTATGTTTATCGTATCTCTGTTCAAGTCTTAGTTAAAATGCAATGTATGGGACATTTTATGCCGCACTGCTTTCAACCAACTTGACCTGACGGTGAAATATGATCTTGGCACGATAAGGGTTAAGGTCTACATGCCACAATCGTATTGTTAATTGACATAGACACTCGTGGGGAAAAAAGCTGTAGTTTGGCTCCAAACAGAAAGGACACATAAACATGATTTTCAATGTATACAATATTGCATTATGTTTCAACACTGGTAAGTTTTATGTCAATTGAGAAATTACATCGTTCACTCTGCTCATGTTAAAACGTCTGAAAGATGAAGTGAACACAAACATTGAAAATTGTTGGCTTGTGAAAAAGCACTCTTGTGGTACACCAATATTCTTTTTAAAACCAACCTTGTCACAAGTTCAATTTTAGAAAAAAAAGGAACCGATAGTACAAGATCTTGATGAATTTTTGTTGTGTGTGCATGCGTGTGTGCAAGTAGGGTAACACAATCTGAGAACACAACATACAGGGCACTTTGTTGTGCTCTTTAGGGATGTAATTACTACTGACATAGGTGTCTATGTATTGGCTATCCGGGGCTTACAAAACAGCTCAAGACTGACACTGCTGTGATGATATTTGTGCCTGCAGAGGAGGTGTGCTCCGCCTTGGAAAATCCTCGATGCTCTGTATCGTTTGGCAATACACATTTGAACACCTGATAGCTGGTGGAAACTGTTGCTTCAAATAGGCCAACCACTAAAGGGCACATGAAATGGTCTTACATAAAAACATGTTTGGATCCGCTCCGCGGACACGAGTTCATCTCCTCTGTCATTTACTGCGCTGACTTGCTGGATAATGGATGAATCAAAGTATGAAATTTTAGCACCTCTTAAAAAGTTTGACCGATGGAAAGTTTTTGCCCTTCAAAAGATAGCCTGATCTTTCAGCACATATAAAGTTTCACACTTCTCCTTATAGTGACAATGAGCAAGGGTCTCCTTTTTTATAACACTGGCTAGTTTCTGCTGATGCGCAGCGTTGAATAAGCTGTTTCTCTGATTGGTCCACTGTCATTATTTACAGCGACTTAGGGAGTCTATTTGTATTGTTTTCATTATATTGGTAATATTCAGCTACCCAATTGGATAACAGCTTATTCAACGCTGCACATTAGCCCGCTAGTTTTGACGAAAACTACCAGTATCTCAGTTTTGTTTATAGTCGGCTATCCCTCCTTTGAATAGGAATAGGATCTACTGCCCTCAACCGTGTCTCGTCTTGTCATCTGGTACTAGGCCCAGTGGCAAAAATGGTTGATCTGAAGCGTCATCAGCAAATCCGTGACTTTGCCGGCTGTGTGAATTTTTCAGTCAAAATACCAAAGTGAATACAGCCCATAAAGCTACTCCAGTGCATATGTGAAAGGGAGCAGCGGAACGGGGTTGCGGAGAGACCATTTCATTAGCCCTTTAATTGCACTGCTTGTATGTGTGCAGGGCATATGCCAGTGTGTTTGTGGTAAACCATATGTGTTTTACTTCTGTTGATGTGTAGGGCTGTTTAGTTATAGAGCTGTTCATCTTTGTGGGCATGAGTGTTTGTATATGTATGTACATACTGGACATGTAGGTTTGTATGTATGTATGTATGAATGTATGTGTGTATCCAATGGTATGTATGTAGGTGTCTCAATTTTGAAGGCTCTTCATCCACAAATAAACTCTATCCCTGAACTCCGGGAACACAACCGAGCACTGGGGGTTAGCAAAACTGAAAGAGAAAGGAAAAAGCAATGTAAGTTTGTCTTGTATCTTCTAAAGTAGCTATACTCACAAACAGGACATACTCAGTCTGAAAAAATGTGACAGCATTCATCAGCTCATAATCTACAGAGACAATGAACAAAACTGTGGAAATATGGTAGCCACAGATAAATCATATACTTGGTGACATAAATGCCAGAGCTACATCAGGCAAAACACAGATTTCTGAAATGAACAAACATACACTTTGACATCAAACACCCAACTTCAACTTCTGACATCCATGTCCCTATCCATCTCTGCTGCAAGGAGTATACCCGTGTTTAAGTGTTCCAACCTATCAAACTATATGTGAATGCAAACACAGAGACAGAGACAGAGACAGGTGGTGGCAGAGATAGTGACAGAGAGAAAGATAGCTTGACAACCTTACCTTCCATCGATGGCCACACTCATTACAATATGCAAACGTTGTCATGGGTTCATCAGCACTTCTAGTTTGGACCTGAAAAATCAACAGAACAGAATTGTAAACATTGAGAAAATTGGTATTGATTGTTAGCATGGTTATGAGATGTTGCTAACAAATTCGTCTCTCTTTTTGCAAATTAGAAATTTACAACTCACCGAATAAATTATACAGTGAAACTTGTCTATTGATTACACCTTCAGGAACAGAAAAAGTGTCCTTAATATAGAGGTGTCCTCAATAGATACATAAAATTCAATACTAAGTGTAACTTTTAGTTTGATAAATCTGTCCTTCAAAAAGAGGTGTCCTGATTAGAGAGGTTAAAGGTTAAAAGGTCAGCAGCAATTACTCTGATGAAAAGCTTTCCACTATTTTTTTCTTTATCCCTTTTCCTGCCAAGTCCATATTTCACCACCAGGTCAAGATTGTTAAAATTAATGAAACACAACGTATTCCATATGATGTATTTTAACGTAATACTGTACATTTGAAGGCTGTTGAAAACGTAATACTGTAAAGTTGATTTTTTTTTTGGACAAAGATGCTATAACATACCAAGCCAAGTGGGTGAAAATACATCATGTTTTGGCTCAATACCGCTTTTTACTGACTTGGCTGATGGGGAAGTGATACAGTTATTACTGTTTGGCAGGAAAAGGGTTAAATGTTAGTGGCAAGTTCTTGATCTACCCCCTAAAGCATGTTGAAATACCAGCTATTTCATTTGTCAAGACAGCCTCTTCATGTGTAAAATGCACTGTTGTTGCTTTACATTTGAATTCTAGTCTAGAGCAGAATTCACTTCTCAACAATAACAAAAAGCAGTTTACACATGTACAGGCCGAGTTGGCGAGCTGAATACTGTGTATCTAAACATGCTTTTGGTAAGAAGTACAAGAAACTGCAGTCGAAAAAAATCAATTACGGCTACTTGTCCTTTAAGAAGGTAATTTATTTCTGGACTGAGAATGAATCGCTATTCCCTTCACAACCACATGTTGTGGTATATCCATTGTGTTTCCTAGGGGGAAAGATAGACTCTCTGCCTAGGCAATGCAATGATCATGCTGGCCAAGCACTAGGTGGGTGACAATTGAAGAGAAAAGTCAGGGTTTTTATTGCATTTTTTGGGTCAAAGAAAAAAAATTCTCTCTACAGTCAACCCTGATCTCAAATAATACTGGTACTGCTTTAACTAAGACACATGTTATATGTTAACAATTATTTCTTTCCTAAGATAATCTTCTCAAGCTATCAAGTTTTTCTGTGCTCAAAGGTTTATGGTTTGTTCAGAGCTGTTCCACAAATACATGTAGTTATGCTAGACACTGGAAACTGTGTGATCGCTTTGTTTTGCTTTCTTAAGTAAAAGTGGCTGAAGGTGCTGTGTAGTCGATGACTCCTTCAGTACATTTCAAGATGCTCAACAATATAAGTGACTTCTAAAATACAACAAAACAGACAAAAAACGATGTCTAGAGAGAGCAGCTTTGTACTTTTACCCTTTAACCAACATGGCTTGGCTCAATCCTTTTGTTTTCTATGCTACCATTGGATCTCTACACTGCGATATGGGAGTGCAAGGTCTAAACCCTCCATCCCTATTCCCCTATGCACAGTTCCACTTATCCTACTGAAAACAATAGGAATGTAACAAAGCTTAGTGGTGGTGGGGGGAGCATGGCTACTTTACCTGATTATAAGTACAGTTTCTTTTCCCACATTTGCCACATTTTAGAAGATCTGTCTTTGTGCCCCCAGTCGTTGCCATCTGGTGGTCCCTTATGGCTTCTTTTGTGTAGTTTTTCCTCAATTCCTTCATTTCATCACTGGCCATCTCCTGCAGGTACAATACAATTATTTTCGAGGGGGGAGGGAAAGAAACTGTATAATAGACATTCATTGAAGATAGGTCATCAAGGCAAATTGAAAGTCAAATTAGTGCCAATCATAAATTTTGATGAAGTCTGACCAAAGAACTGTTTTAATATCATGGCAATATTATTGCTGTTTGATGAAATATCAGAGTTGGAAAAAACCTACATATTTATAAGGGAATAAGTGTCTTTTGAGTGTTTGGTGGTCAATGGAGAAGCATCATTGCAAGTCTGCAATCCTACACCCATTCTTGACATACTTTATAAACAAACTGTAAATCACCATTCACAGAGACCCTTGAACAAGTAGGGCGGCATATTCAATAGTCAAAACAAAATTTGGTGTGCCAAGACCTAAGATGCATTTCATCAAACCAGGTTAAAGAAACTGACCAGCTGCGTTCACAGTCTTGTGTGTTCAAATGTCCTCTATATTTACAGTCCAGTCTTAAAATCCATCACTGTGATAATTCTCGTCTATAGCAGTTCAAAACAAAACCAATTGTTTGTCTTTTCAATCTGATTTTAATCACACACCAGCTACATCTGATGTTCAGAATTACCTTGTAGATATTAGTGTCAAATAATCTATGAACAGTGAAACTTAACTTTACTGTGCAAGAGGCAAAGTCTACACTTCATATGTGACTTTTTGCACATGTACACTCGTAGTTTCAAAGGAAACCTTTTGGAGAAGACCTTCCTATAGAACATATACTCACATCGGCAGTCATAGTAGCGATTCTCTCTGGAGTAATTTCCCCGGAGAGGACTTTCTGCCTCAAGCCTGGGTTTCTCGAGTCTTTAAGATTTGCAACTCGGCTTCGTATTCTGTTTTTATACTTGGTGTCTGTGTTGGTGAATTCGGTAAATATACGTGAACAGCGTCAAGGATCCAACCTCATCTATGAACTAAGAACTAATGCCTATGCCAATTTGAACCCTCATCCTGTCAAGTTCATATTTCACTTTCAAGTTGATTAAAACTAGGGAAGCATAACATGTCCCGTATGTTGCCTTTTTCCAAGAAATTGAACATTCTGGAGTATAATATCACTGTACTATGTTTTTTCAGTTTCAAATTTTTTTCCCATCATTTATCATTTGTATTTTGAGAGTCAAATTTCAAAGACTTTTTAATTGCCCATGTTAGGGATAAATAATGTTCTATTGAATTGAATTGAATTTTATTGAATTGAAGATATGATCCTCCAGGTTTATGACTGTAGACATCAAAATTCTCGAAAATTACTGATGGTGTACAACACTGGACATCTGGCTTTCTTTCTGCAAAAGCCAGTGTGACAACAATCTGGCTATAAGGCAAGCCATGCCACTCAAAATAAGTGTAAATAACTGCTCACATTTACTTGTTGGAATATCAAATGAATTTTGTGAAAAACTTTTTTCAAGCCTATGAGAGCAAGCTTAAGATGGTGAAAGGATATAATCTTCAATTGCTGATGCCAGTTCAACTGGGTCACCAAATCCTGATGTGTCGGCATCCTCCACTGAAAAAAAAAGACATGATAAAGAGAGAATCATGACAGCGTTTGGGCGATGACGTGAAAAAAACAATGTGTCCAAAATAACATTGTAAGTGTTTGGAATCTATTTAAGGTTGAATTTTTGTACCATAAACCATAGTAGGTGTGACAGTGTGCAAGAAAGTGTGACAAAACGTGACAAATGAATCACTGAGGAAGATGTATCTCATCTATGTAAGCAGTGTTGATTGAACAGACATGTTTTTGTACAGCTTTATTACAACAGAGCAGCATTTTCAAAATCTCTGTTTTTTGGAAAACAAACAAACGGGAGATGCAATCTTCCCCAATATGTAACCTTGCAACATGGATGGCATTTTCTCTTATATGAAGGATGAGGGCGCTTTGAGCTGGCTTTATTGACAATAATTAATGGTAAATTACAGTTCTCACATAGTGACGGAGATCCCAGGATCCGAGTGATTTCTTCACCATAATCAGAGTAAATCAAGAAGTCAAGTTTATCTCCCATCTGGTTACAATGTTTTTCAGTCTTTTTAGGACCAGACAAACTTAACCTGATCACCCCAAAGTCCCCGTATACAATGGGATTACACCAAACCATGGTCGTGAAAGGATTAATAATAACATACATCTGGAACATCAATTGAATATTCTCCCGTTTAGCACCAAGCACCTGGCTCACTTCTGTTGTTTTGATGACATTCATTCTCTCACTCAGTTTGTTTGTTGCTCTGCTGAACAACACATTTTTGTCAAAACTGTTTCACAACACTACCGGTACATGGCATAAGAGACTGTTTGCCTTTGTGCATCTGTGACTATAGACATGCAACTTCTACTGGTGCACATTGCACGCATTCTTTTCCAAAAAAGTATGACTTACATGGTGTTTTTAGAGCGTTTGAAAGCATTTCCCGGCACTTTTCCCTGACCGAGTCGTTGGTCTTTGGTAGGGGGTTGACAGTGGCGGTGGGTTTGGATTGTGAACTGTTGCCGTTTCCGGCATCCTTCGATGACATGGATTCGGAACCGGTGTCCGTTGGCGAGTCCCTGGAAGAATCTTGGCTGTCTCTGCTGCCTTTACTGGATTGTGCTGCTGAATGAAAGACCGGACACTTTGTAAATCACAGCATACATGTAAGTATACTAATACCAGTAATATGTGTGTTTATCACTTATTAACTCCTTTTTAAGGAACATAAGGTTGTCTCTTCAGCATAGGTGAAATGTGTGTGCAATACAACCATTTGCATACTGCCACGGTGATTGCACAATTTAATCTACAACAGCTGATGTTGGGTAAAATTTATCAAGAGGTATTTTGTTATGCACTGAAAATACAAGAGTTGCGTGTACTTTACTGCTAGACTCTCTCACGGCCCCTCACCGGCTATGTACTTTAGCCCTCGCCTGTCCTGAGTTTGACTTGGGTATACAGTAGCTTTGCCCGGTAAAGCTAGGCACAGCCAGCAAGGTTTTGCTACAAGTTTGGCTTGGGGCTGGTCTAGCCAGACTGTTGACGACGCATTAGAGTAAGTAATGAATTAGTAACTGTGTAGCCACCTATGGGCTATGACATTCTACTTCAGTGCGTGTGCGATCAGGCAGTTGACAACAGTGTTCTCCACGGCTAGGAAAAACAGTGGGGCAGCCATTTTACATAACAATGCATAATTTGCGTATTCTTCTGTCATGGAAATGTATTCTTTTATACAGTTATTAACATATGAACAGGTTACTCTAAAAACAGAGGGGTGGGCCATCCCTAAAAATCTCCTTGTGGAGAGCCATGCGACCATATAAATAATAACTTCACTAAGGGTGAAAATGACTGACTGAGTTAGAACAAGAGGAGGGTTCGTATCGACTTGCAGCTTATCTCCGTTTTTTCAACATAGACATCCATATGGTTGGAAGAGAAAGATTGTCTAAAATTTTTTCATCAATGATTCATCACTGTTTTTGGACTTGAACATCCATCTGGTTGGAAGAGCTAGACTGTCTAAAATTTTAATCAATTATATGTTGGGTAACAAAGATTTTGCAAAAGTCAAAACTTGCTATCACACTTTGATTAGACTTTGCAAACAGGTAATGGGTAAAAAATGTTGTTTGTACCGGTATATGGTTATGATGACTGATGTCCTTTACATCTACATATATTCAAAATCAGCATAAACATCACAGTACCCAGATCACTGCTAGTATTACCCGGTATAAGCTAACACACCTTGATTAAGTCAGTCAAAAACATCAAGTTTGGTTTAAACTACGATGACCTGATGATGGCAAAATATGAACCCTGCACATCAGAAATTTTAAATAGTTAATTTTGCATTTTAAACCATTCTCTTTTACAATCAGTAATTTCTGAGGTGCGTATACACATACACAGTACCTTAAATATAATAAGTACACTTTATAGGCCTATAATGCAGTCTGGAACCCACTGAGAACCTTTTCTTACCTGGTAAAAGCTTCTTCCAACTTTTTATGAGAGATTTGGAGAGGGTGATGACATCATCATTGCTGCTTTGTTTACGCAGAGAATTCACTGACATCCCAATCCTTGTTTTCTTATTAGAAAGAAAGATAAAATAATAGACAGACAGTTAACCACAATTGCTAACTTTCAGATTGCCAGAAAAGGTTAACTGTCGGACAATATCAAACTGAAGACTACAGGGCAATATTTTGGGTAATACAAAAATGTGATCCGTCGTTCATGTTAGGGATAATGAATGAATAGTTAAAAAATGTCCTTGGCAAATGAAGTTTGCTGTGTCTAGCCCATTTGCATCTCATGATGAAGAATATCATTGGACACTTCATTTTTGCTTTGTTGAGAAACTATCACACCAATTCATCAGGAGAAATCAAGGAAACTCCAGTTCCTAGATTCCTCATCCTGACGCGCTAGGAAAACTACTAGAACTAATTTGAAGTTGCTTGACAAATACCTAATAGACGACGTTCAGAAACATTTATACCTACACAGAGTGTACATTCATAATTATACTACATATATGCATGCATGTGTGTTTGTGTTGGGTAGCAGGCACATGTAACTTATTATCCGAGGCAAATCGATGTCATGTATTATTTCAGTGAACATGGTGTGCAAGTAGATGTATTATATATACATGTAGTCAGGTATATCAGTGACCTCTGATTTGAGAAAAATAGACGTATCATGTATTTTTAGACCTCTTACCTGTAAACACATTCATTTAAAACTAAACACCACTATTAGTGCAAGGGGCATATTAGTGTTAATTTATGCAAATTATAGTAAGGAGGATTGTTTCGGTATTGAAATGTTATGCTAATGATTCTTTATCAATGTGGAGNNNNCCCCCCCCCCCCCCGATCGTGCATTGTATACATTATCACACATGACACATTACAAATGGTAAACGAAAAGATGCTAGTAATCAGATAATTTTTAGGATCTTGCTGCCATGTTAAAATTAGAGAAGCTGTCATGTCTTTCTAATGTAGTATGTAGGACATTTTAGTCTCCACCACGCATCATGACGTCGACAGCTGGTACTCATACTATGACAGAAAGCTCGATGTGATGTCATAAAATAACAACAAAGCCGGAATTTCTCCAAAATGCATGACAATACTATCAGTGCCTCATCAAAAGTAAATCTAAGTCGGCGCCATTGGTCCTGCAAGGATATTTAAGATGCGTTTCGTTTTGACTACTCATAACGAATGGGAATTTCCCGCACGACACCGCCAGGGATACTGATTACTCTGACCCTGGCCAACCTGACAAAAATGATAACAAACTGTGACACGTTTAGCGTGAAAAAAGGAAACACTACGCCATTTTTTACCTGCAAAACCTCCAACGTCATCGGCAAATCCTTCAGCGCTTTCAATAGGTCGAGGGCATTGCCATGGTCCTGTGCAGGAAAAGAATCAATAGCGTGTAAAAAAAGTAAACTGTAAAGGAATATAGCATGTGATAATAATGCACAGACCATGGAATGAGCCGGTGTGCGAAAAATCCACATCACATCAATAGATGTGTAAGTGGTACTTACGCTGCTTGAAGCCATTTTCTCAAGCTGTTTGCCGATCCGTATCACTTCTTCTTCAGTGCCCGGCATTTTGGTGTTATTATGTGTACCTTTACGTGTGTTCAGGTGAAATCTGTGTAATTTTTGGCACAGTTTTCATCCAATTATTTGGATAATCCTATGAAGATCGCCACCACTTGTAGACCGGAAAACAAATGGCGAAAATGGCGGTCTGAGGTTAAACTATTTTGATGTGGGGAAAGGCGGGAAAAATCTAGTGTGCATTTCAGCTACAAGATCAACAATTAGCCATGTACAAAGCATAAATTTAAGTTAAATTTTGTTGTTATGGAGTAGATGAAATACTTATTCCATTTAATGGCTCAATGTCCCCATATATGGAAGTTCTGTTGAGAAGCTATTTCGTCCCTTCGCACCAATCGTTTTGTCTAGTGAAATGAATCATGGGTATAAATTACCCATAAAACATTTCTGCTGGGTATTTTCCCAAGATGGCTGACCACTCGTAGGCTGTCTGTCATAACAATAATATCGCGTGTTGTTATGTTGTGACTGGTGAGGGGTGCCCACGAACAGATGACTTCATGAGCACTTGCTGCTGTGGCCTGATGTTCAAAGGCAATAAGACCAAGAAGAGAGATCATAATGGCAGTACTGACGCTATCGTGGAGAGGGGCAGTTCTTTCAGCAGGGGCTCTCACGTAAGTGTTGCAGCGCGCCTTTTGTAATTGTGTACCGTGCGTGATGACGCATACCCGGCACATGGAAACATTGATGTATCCGTGAGAGTACCGATGTAACATGACTTTCAAAATTCGCAATATGCGTGTTTGATCTAAGGCTGTGCATAGGCAGCCGTTTCGTTCATCTGCGATATTTTCTTCGATCAAATAATCGCGACCACACCCAGAACCCCTGGCACAGTGCAGGTAATCGGACGAACTGGTAGCAATCCGATTACTCGAGCTCCCGAGCTCATCACTGTGACGATACGTTGGTGTGCGCCGTTAATAGCAACAGTACTTTACACTTATGCTGTAATGGCAAACAACGGGTGTGAAAAATAACCAAGGCTTTGTTTTTCACCCGGGGAACAAGGAGAACAGCGCATTTGCAGCAGTTCTAAGGTTGTTTACGCCGTTGACGCGAAAATAATACCACTTCAATTCTCGGGCTGCGGCTGAATTAGGCCCCCTAATCCAACGAAATCCGGAGTGTTAGCAATTGTTAAAGAATAATGGAATTGAAACATTGGAATGCTATTCTACTTGTTGGATACGAAAAACGTTTTGTTTTTCCCAGAACAGTGGTTGAAAATTGAATATTGCAATTTTAAATTTATGAAGCCATATTATGTGTAAGAAAAAATGTTAATATAGTAATGAAAAGAGGGATTCAGAGTGAAGAGTCTTTTGTACTGTGCTGTCAATCAAACGTACATCGTATTAATCATCATGATTGTGTTGCATTCAGTGCACCTTACAGGTTTTATCAGCTAATCAGATTATTGCTGGGGCTAATGTTTCAAATTTTCTAACATCAAATATTATGACAAAACCCCTATGATAACATTTATACAAATCACAACCATCAACATGCAAAAGTAAAAATTACAAAAAAAGCATCTGAGGAGGGAAAATTGACACAACTCATGTCTACTCTGCAATAATGTTTCGTAAGTACAGCAGTTTAGTAATAGTTACTATCCTTTGACATTATTGTGGTTATTTTGGTTTCGTGTGCGCAACTGCATGTATTCATGTTGTTCTGCTCACTGAAGCATTGTCTGTCCTCGGGGTCTCTACTCCGGCTTGTAGATGTAACAGTAAATGCTTATCTTATATTACTCACCAGAAATGTCATCAGCAAATTTATATCCTATGTGTACACACATCTCAGATGATTGATAATTCAACACAGTTCAGCGAGTAGAACTTAAATGATTTGAAATAACTGAAATAAAATTGAAAACATAGTCACTAAATGACTTTGTCTCTTTAAGCGGGTGAATGTTACTAGGTTTTTAGTCATTTTCCTTGAATTGCTGTCAAAATACATGTAACACACAGCAAACATACCAAGGACAAGGAAGTTGTACCCACAATTGTTGAACCGCACACTGGTATTTCCAGACCAGACTGAGAACACTGACAAAAGTCCACAAGATAACGTGAACATACTTTGGTCTCATTGTATGCCTCCCCTGTAACCACTAAAGTAAACAGATTGTAAGTATGTTTGTTAATATTTTTAAATTTATTTTTATGCAGGATTCAGAATTAGGTGGTGAGAAAGTTCACAGTAAAATTGCAAGAACAGATGCAGTAATAGAAAGACGGATTGCAGCGGAAAGCAGACCACACAGTAGTTTATCAATCGATGAAAATGGTAAGCTAAATATTTAAAAAATCATGTGAT
Source organism: Ptychodera flava (assembly GCA_001465055.1). NCBI lineage: Eukaryota > Metazoa > Hemichordata > Enteropneusta > Ptychoderidae > Ptychodera > Ptychodera flava. The sequence continues at coordinate 215,162 of LD346189.1, forward strand.
ACAGTACATACCCCTACTTCCTCACTACCCCTCCCCGTAAAACATTGTTAGTCTTCACCTATCTCTCCTCCCTCCCTATGGCTTTGCCAAAACCAAATTTTATTTGCTACTTCATGGAACCTGATAAGTAAACACTTTGTTTTATAAAGAACAGATACAGCTACAGTACCTACCGAATATACTGTTGTGTGTATATGTCATTTTCAGCGATGTGAATTTCGGTTTGTCTGTAACAGTATGCAAGACGTTTGTACCATGGTTCGGGCAAAAGATAGTGTTGTTGCAAAAGATACATTATCAGCTGTTGTCGTTCTTTTTCACGTCTGAATTTTACAGATGATCATCAAATGATAAGAGAAATACTGACCATGTTTAATAATTTCAGTACAGAATTCGTGGTACTGATCACTCAAAGCAAACAAACAGTGCGTTCAATGTGCAATCAACAAGTAAATCACAGATCAGTTTAGTCATTTAAAGACTGTAAAAACAATGGAATCTTTTATGACTTCTTGTTAATTCAAAATAGCCTGTATGATATAGGGTAGTGATTCCTGATAACCAAAGGACAACACTTTACCGTTGTGCTGTAGGTAGATCATCAAAACATTAATGCACGCAGTTGCAAGTGAAGCTTTAGCATAACTTTTAAATCATTTGTGTCAGAGAAACATAATCACCAGTGGGTAGTTTTGATTTTTTTTGGAATCATAGACTAATTCGATATTTTGTCTTGAAGTTGAACATAATTTTAGGAAGCAATGAGGTGCATCTATTCATAACAGCTCTTCGGTACTTTTCAGATGAATTAAAAAAAATATCAGGTGTCCTTAATTGTGGAAAGAAAGCAAGAATGAAAGTTGAATTGCATTAGGTAAAACTATCAAAATAAAATGTCAATGATGAATGATGAAAAAACATTTTTTATCATTGACATAAAGTACAGGGCTGGTATACATGTCACTCTGGACATTCAGGCATTGATTTGCAACATACCCGGTAAGATAGTTGTAAATTTGACTACTATGCATATTTCTCACATACTTTGGGACTCTTTTCAACACCAGTATGATTCACTTTCTCTTGATTACGTTATCGCCGTTAACTTTTGTAAATGTTTTGACTGGCATAGATGTGAAATTCAACATTGTCTGTGAAGAGGTGTCACAGTTCGCAAAGAGTCCGCACACAAATATTTCATGGTGCATACGACCACTTATACCACTTTGTGAATTTTACCACTTTGTGAAATTTTGCTGTGTTTATGCCATTAATGAACAAAAAAGCAAATTTGCGTTTCATCAGAAGTGAAATTTGTCATCCTGGTACAGGGTGTGGTACATGTATATGTTATCAGTTAGTAAAATGTCAACCCAAGGGCATTTGTAAAGTGTTTGCATCATGTTGTTTACTGAGGAGCCACCTAAGGTTGTTGCAAATGCTCAAAAAACCCAAAAATCTCTTGTCAAGATCAAATCCCACTCCCCTACACTGTACCTCTAGAGGGAAATGCAAAGTGTAAAGCATTGATGTCAGATATTGACAATGACTGTTTTCATATAGCAATACGTCACATATGACTACGTGGCATTGTAATGTTAATGACACAATGGACCGAATTTAATGATAAAAATGTTTAGGGTGTAAAAATATCAAAGACTAAGGACTTACATGTACATAATGTTTTTTCCCTTTTTACATTCCTTGACTTTATATATTTTTTTGCGATAAAGAAAACTGTACACGACATGCAAGTTGTCCGTTACAGGTGCCGGTATAACATTTTAAGTTTGAGTCTCTGAAATGTTCATTTCTGACTCATAGTCTGTGCGTGTTTCAGAAACAGCAAGCGTGACTCAAATACCGTGGCCAGAGATGAAAGAAATCAGACGATAGGAAAGTACAAACAGGGTACGGATCTCTACCCTCCTGAACAGTCCATGAATTTTGAAGCCTCCTGGAAAGTACTGAAAAATTGATTATCCATCCACAATTTTGTGATATATTGTGAAAAAAAATCATATTTTGACCTCTAAAAGTCCTTTTAAAATTTATAAAAAGTTTTGAAAGTCCTTGAATTTTAAGTGATTTTCAGTTTATGGACCCTGTATAAAATTATCTATATTTTTTGTTTGTTTGTGATTTTGCTGCACAATTGAGGTTTCCAAGGCGACTTATATCAAAGGTAGGGTGTTTAAGGATGACACGTAATGCACATCAGTATATTAGAAAACTGAAGTACTTTGCAGTTCTCACTTTTTTGAGAAAAATTCCCGAAGTCATTAAAACGAATGAATTTCGGCCTTTGAAGATTTGCGACAACTTGAGATGGTCCCTTAACAGATCTGTGTGCCCTAATTGTTCTATTGTTTACCCAATTGAATTGCCACAAAGCCTGGGATATCAGGCTCCTTTACTGTAGGGGTGCAACTCCTTCAAATCAGCAAAGTCACATGTGATAGAGCTTTTGTCAACTCATAGTAATTACAGTAAAACCATAACTGGATTTTGCCATGTCACAAAAAAAAAATTTTGACACTGCCCGATTATTTACACAGTTGAGTGAACCCCCTTCACCCCCATTCCTCGTAAACAGGTCCGCTATCACCAATTATGAAAAAATGGTCTGGGCCGAACCATGGTGGTGAAAGGGGTAAACTTGAGGGGAAGTGGTGTGAAAGGAGTTATCCAGAGAGTTTATTGCTTCCTCTAATTCACCGCTTTGAAATATTAGTTCCTCATGGCAAAGGGTCAGCACGGTAGCTACACAAGATTGATGTGACATTGTGTGGCAGTATGTTTTGCTCTTTAAAAGTTGGTTTCATGCCAAATGCAAGGCACTGAGTGAATTCAGGACGTGTGTATCGTGACTTACAGTATAGACATTCAATTTTCAAAAGTCTATGCTTACTGTACCATATTGTTTGAGTGCCTGCATCATTGACGCAGACACTTTCATCTATTTTTATAGCGTGTGTGTGTATCTGTGTACGTGTATGTGTGGGCATGAGGGATGAGCATTGATTTAATAAGGCAACATACTTGTGTGGGTTCTCACTCTGAGAAGTAACTTACCCAAGGGATTATTAACCCTTTGAGTAATATAATTTTTTCACACCAAAATTTAAATGCAACATTTTACCAATTTTTATGATTTTTTCTGTAATCTTTTGATAATTTTGGACCAAATTGATATGAAATTTCATTAGCTACAGTTTTTTCATCAAAATTTTGGCAAAAACTGAAAAAAATTGACTGGGGTACAATTTATAAAGGTGACAAAAATTGACTTTGGTGCTCAAAGGGTTAAAGCTCTAGCTTTTGACAACATTTTCATTGATTTTAGTTTTGCATGAGCAAGTTTATATTTTCATTCATCAAAAACATTGGAATACAAAGCATCAGCTTCAAAAATACAAGATGTTCTGCTTACTATACACAGTGTTATACAGATATATGAAGTCTAGTCTGGACTAAAATTTAATCATCAGCAATGAAGTTGGACGTGAGTCACACACTTTCTGTGTTGACTGGATTGAAGACTAAGTGTTTTGTCATGATTTGGCATACACCAGTAGAGCTACAACACGTAGTTTACAAAATAACGAAATAATCACTCAAAAAATATTGCAAATGTAACAGAGCTTTAAAAGGCATGATTCTAGATTGACTCTATCTATGCAAGTGCGAGTACCTGTTTCCACACAGGAGAAATTGCAAGGGCAAGCAATGCTAAGTAAGAAACATCTGTATAAAATCGTCATGCTTTTTATACTGGAATAATATATTGCAATTGGTGAGGTAAATAATTTGTAAATACTGATGAACAGCATGGACTTTTGACAACATGTTGTCAAAAATGACATGTTCACATAATAAAACTTTCACTCATCAGAAATATCTGTATAAACAAATGTAGACATTAACTTGATGTTATTATGCTTGATTTATTCACACTGTATGTAGATTCTGAGATAGATCAATCAGCAAGGGATTATTGATTAATTTGTTATCTATTGGTAATCAATAATTTTATTCACTAATTCAGTCAAATCGTTACAGTTGAGTGACACAGCTTCTGGAAGGGTGTTTTGGTCGTTCGACAGAAAAAAAAGTGTTTGCTCATATTTTTCAGAATTTCAAATAGTAATCTTCCATATTTAGTTTGTTGTCTAATTATTCTTTTTTTTTTGCCCAGATGCCTTTACAATATCTGGCAAGGAGATCCTACACACAGCCATAGACTTCAGGGTTCAAGAAGTTGGCACTCTCAAAAACGTCCAAGGGCTGGACCACTCACAGGAAGATCATATTGATTTAATCAATGCATTAGATCATGCCAAGGTAGGATTCATGTACATGTATGTGATGATGATATAGTGTATGTGTGTGTTTACATGTATGTGTGTATGTGTGTGTGTGTGTGCGTGTGTGTAAGATTGATGAAATTCTCACATCCTTGTCACTGCATTGTTTGCAAGAGTTCAAAAATCCATCACAGAGTTGCAGATGAGGAATTTCGATGCGATTTTTGGAACTCTAACAAAAAACAGGGTTTTGCAAAGTGAATGAAAATGCAGGAAAATATATTAAAGATAATATCGTACATCTGTGGAGCATAAAAGTAGTTGATCTCAAAATAAAATCTGATATAATAATTAAACATGTGTGCTTGTTCATCCGATGTCATTTCTCTCGGCTGATTTGTGTTCAAGCTTTGATGGAAATGTCTGACAATACTAGTACTAAAAGAGCGTTTTCTGGCAAATCTCTGTGTAATTCAATAGGGAGAGACATGGTGAATGTATATCTGCACAGGTAAATGTGGTAGTTGTCATCACTCACAACGCACTTTTTAATTTTTCCTTTACATTTACATTTTGTTTACATTTATCATCTAATTTTTGAAAATGTGCAATGTTCTCAAGGTTATCTCAATTATGTAGAGCATAAAATTGGAAAATTTTGACTAAAAATTAAAAAAAAATATAAAACTTTATAAGTACAAATCATTTTCAGTTGTGTGATTCACTTGCACCATACATGCATTTTGTTCAAAAGTGGCAATAAGCTTCACCAAGAAATAAATGTTGAACATATTCTTTGCTACCATCAACTTTGTATGTTTTCAGACTGATTTGTAGGGTGCTGTGTAGAGTCATGTGCCCTCTGACCATCAACATTTCTGAACTTTTCGAGTCAATTTAGGAATTTCTGGAAATTTCTTTGCGTCTGCCGTAAAATTTCCCTGAGTCATCTGTCCTGATTCAGTGGCGCATCTATGCAGCTCAGAGGGCACACTGACATAATGATAACGCGATCAGTATTCCTACATAGATATCGGTACTAGTCAGTCATTAACAAGGTACATCAATGTATTGATGTACATGTACATGTAGGTGTTGGGCTTGACTGACTTAGCATGCCATCAGATCTCTGATAATTTTACTTTTATTCTCATTTAGTGTCCAATAAGTGTGAGTTTATCGTGATACCAAATATATATCTGTCGTGACTCATCCAATACTTATGGTAGTTTCACAAGTTGTGATGTCAAACTGAATGTGTGGTGAATTTTTTGTTTATCAAGAACAAGATAATTTGCGGGGGAGGGGTGGGGGGCATTTGTGATGTTTTGACCTCTTAATTTATAGATCTTGTCGTGAATGTTCTGATTGTAAGAGGAATCTTTGATTAATGAGGCATGAAATGATAATTCATGGACAAAAGCTTTTAAAAAAGCAGCAAGAACAAGAGTGCACAGTTTTTAACCCTTTTAGCGCCAAAGTCTATTTTTGTGCCCTTTATAAAATAAACCCCAGTCAATTTTTCTCAGATATTTGCCAAAATTTTGAGAAAAAAGTGTAGAAAATGAAATGTGATGTCCATTCCGTCCAAAATTATCAAAAAATTACAGAAAAATTCATAAAAATTGGTGAAATGTTGTACTCAAATTTTGGTGGGAGAAAATGACAGTGCTCAAAGGGTTAAAGTAGGTATTTATGTGACCAATTGCATGCAGCACTACATGTAATTTGTTTTATCAGAACCAAAAGAGCTGTCACAGTTCAGTTCCAAATTCCAGACGTTCAGTCGTGAACACAATATAGAGGTTGTATAAACACATGCATCAATGAAATAAATTCTGTTCTTTGTATTTAACGACTTGTTTGAATTACTGTACTTTATAGCCAAATTGCAAAAAAAAAAGTTCTCGCCATATTTAGGAAAAGGGAATATTCTTTCTGTATGAATTTAAAAGCATGTGTAAGAAATACTTGATAGCCAGCTATTTCACTGTTATCAGGAAACAAAATAAATCGAAAACAAATAATTCATGCGTTGAAACGACACCACACCCATCGTACTTGAAAAGTGGGGGTCAGGGGTCACCTCCCTGAAATCGGGCAAACATCATCAATTGTCTACGCTTGAGTTAGTTCCTCCGTATGGTAGAAATAAACGTGGGCAACGTTTTGCTATTGTTTACGAGGGGGAGTGTTAAACCCGATTTGAGTAAAAACAACCAGGGTTTAATATTGATGGATAATGAGGTTATGCCGCTCAGCATCCTGTCCTTCTGTGCGCTGTACAATGCTCTTATTATGCTGCGATTCTGCCCAGAACCTAGACAGTTCAGTAAGACTCAAAACAGCAGCTGGATAGCTTACCCAGATCATCTCGTACCCTCAAATTAAACAATGGCGCCTATTTCCTCATTCAGGTGTGTGTACAACAGAGTGTCACTGAAAGACTTCACTTTGGCTACAATTTCTGATTTTTGTTATTTACAACTCATGGTATAATTGAATTACGTGAAGCTTACATTATGTTATACATGTAGCTCACGTATTTTAGGGCTTTTTCCTACCTGCCTGATGAATGATTATTTTATAATAAGCTATATTCAAAATTGTATAGAAATATTTTTTTCGTGGGCTCAAAATTTGATTGCAAGTATACAGATGTTGAAAAATGTACCTGTATGTGCACCTCATAGAAACACTTGCGTAGAGAATGGTTATTATTGTCTGGATAAGCATGTGACTGGCAAAGTTTGCCAAGTTAAATTTGAGGTAGTGTATTTGAAACTTAAAGTTTTAAACTTTTGCCTAAACTTCTAAGAAACAGTAAATTATTCTCCTTTGTATCAAAAAATCAAAATCAGGGGTCACTGAATAAAATTTAGAATAAGAGAAATAAAAGATTGAAAATGTACCGATATTATAATTGGGAAATTCAAAATGGCAGTGCAACACTTTGTTTACTCTGTGGGAAAAAAATTAATTTTTCGATTTTCACCTAAACAAGACGGAAAAATTTCTTTTTGGTTGACAGGTTTCAAAATAATGTCAGAACCCACACAAATAGCAGACAGGAACGGCATGTTCATTGTGAAATTTTAGCAATTGAAAAACTGTTTGCACAGTAAATTCTGTCTTTAAAATGAAAAATGGTGAAACTACCATACATGTACTTGGCAAGACTGGAGCATGATTGAACAAAAACTCCCCCTGCCCTCAAAAAAATGGAAAAACTGAAAAGCATATAAATTTAGTCACGTGTATCACAGCCAGCAGAACAGCAGTAATATGAAAGAAAAATTGTCAGTTTATCGAATTACAGTGACGTTAACCGCAATAGTATCCTGTTTCAGCGTGTTTTGTGTGGGCTGTGCTGCATACCAGTATTTTTAACTTCCTTCTGATTAATCCTTATAGTAGCTGAGTCACAAATGTTTTCAGATAAACTTTGTTGTTTACTTTTGGTTGTTGCAGTACCATCGGAAATTAATTCTCTTGTAGCCAAGTTCAGTTGTGTGGAATACATGTTCATGCTCAAGATATTGCAATGTAATGCTGGTTCAAGTTCAAAAGAACTGCACCATATCATTGATTTGTACCATTGTGATATTCCAAAATACCCAGCAATATTTTCACTGATGATGTGCACTGTGTTGGATAACCTATCAAAGCAAATGAACTTGAATTGAACCTTGGTAAAGATGTCACTTGTAGGTTCACTTGGAAAAGGGCATATTTAATCCTCTTTTTACCAGGCTCCATAGACAAACCAAGGAAATAACTACAACTTGGGAGAAAGAGGACTAAACTATATGTTTATGGAATCTTTCAAATTTAAAAAAGAATTGCGTTGTCGTTAAATATTACTGGTTTTCCTAATGTATGTATAAACTTTAAAGGTATACAGTCACCTGTAATCTAAATATGTCCATATATGGTATTCAAAATGCCCATGTGAGAGCGCTTTTTTAAAAAAGCAGCCACCCGCTTAAAATCTGTGATTGGTTAGGTTTTCTCTTTCCATGGTAACTGTGGCAAAATTGGAACAGGTGACAGTATACCTTTAAAGCCCCACTAGCGGTATCGCCTTGCAATTTTTTCGATGAGATGGTTTGAAATCAAATGCAACTTATGTGAAAATGCCATAGTGTGATAACAGAATCTTTTTCAAACATTGGCAATGAACACATGACTAAAATTTTAACAACTAAATAATTTTCAAATTGCAACTCAAATACATTACATGCCGCCGCAAAAAAAAGGATACAGCTAGGGGGACTTTAATTACTGGCATATACCGGTAGTAGGGGTGGGGTCCACACAATCATCTACTTGTGAATAAGAGCATTGTAACTCTCAATAGTAGCCATAGATATCAACTATTTTGTGCTAACTCTTACTGATAAGCAGTCATCGGTAGTTATAAATATGAGTGTATCATACCAGCGTTGGAAACTACCGCCCGTCCTCCCGTCCGAGACGGGTAACTTTTCAGTCGGACGGGAGAAAAATTGTACTTCCACGTCCGTGTGTCGGGCTCTCGATAGTAGCCCATACGGTATACCCAGTAATCTCATCGATCAGCTGCTTATAAAGGAATATAAAGGAAAATGAGGGCAACTCCACACATCGGCTCTACCAAGATTTTTCAGTATTACGACATGGTGAATAAAAGGATCATTGCATTTATTTTGTGTGGAATACATGGCGAGACACCGGTGAATCGATAGTGCTTTGACCCTAGTCATGTGATCTGGGTCCCCAGTAAAACTGTTTGTTGATTGAGTGATTGGTCTTAACGGTGTTTCGGAACCAAAAATGGGGTTCCTTCATCAGTCGCTCTCTTGTTTTGTATCCCCTCCGCTTGGTTGTGAGATGAAGTCATCTTCGTCCTCGAAGAGGAGAAGCCAGATTCGTTATTGAGAGAGTTAGCCACTATTGACTGACTCTATAGTGAGCGATCCGGTGTGTGGTGTCATATTATAATTAACATGACCAAGCATCGACCGGAGTTTCTGGACGGTAAGGATTTTTGTTTTAGGGCATATTTTGAGCGTCGCTAGTGCTCGTTGTGTTAACAGTAAATGTTGTACTAATCTGTCAAGGATTAGTTTTTTTAGGCATTTAAATCGATTATCCGAACTTTTAGTTTTGTGTCAATTTTTCATGGACTTTGTAATAGATTTCGCGTCGATATTGGTGCCTGCTTTCTGGTGTTTCAAAAGCATGTTGTGAAGGGCTGTTTCGAGAAATAAATCTTGTTTCTCTGTGTTTAGCCATTCCCAGGTTTCATGATTCGTTAACAATATTTTCTGTAAACGGCCTTTGAAATCAGTTTGGTCTGAGGAGAGTATTGGTTTATTTAAATTCATGCCGCCAACTATGATTACTTATAGGCAGCTCTCTCAGTTTTTGATTTTCTTTGCCAGATGATGTTTTCTGTATTGCTCAGCAATCTTTTCAGTTTGGTTGATTGTGCATCTTGCTTTTATGCGATAAGTTGTGGCATGAAATGGAGACAAATTTTTAAAAAAATCAGTTTCCCCATTGTTAAAACCAAATATATAGGGAGCAGATGCTGCAGTCATTTGTAGCAGGACAGGGACTGGACTCTGATTATGAATCAGACTTTTCTGATCTCCTGGAAAGTGATGTTGGTAGTGACACTGACTTGATGTAATCTGTGCTTGACTCATGTCAGCACTGATTTCATCAAGGAGGCCATGCACAGATCCATGATGAAATGTCCAGTACTCGGTTTACAACACAATGTATCAGAGTGTTATCAGCATTGTTATTGTAGAAATTTTGTAATCAAGTCCGGATTAGAATTCATTTCAAACAGTGGAATTCAGAACAGTTTGTTTGTAAGATCACAGTTAATACTCATGTTGAAAATAAAGTTGTTTACAGTTTGAAGTACAAAATGGTTTTGTGTTTTTTGAATGAATGGATTTGTCAAAAATTCAGGACAGGCAACTTTCTGGCAGGACAGGCAAGTTTTGAAAGTTACCAGTCCTGATGTCTGGCAAATATTTTGGCCAGTTTCCAACACTGATCATACCCATTACAGCTCACTCAGAATCCAAATGATTCTTGAAAAACAATTTGATTGCACCAAATTACAGTACTTAATATGTTAATCGAGAACCAAAGTTTGCCAACATCTCGAATTATAATCATTACGGGCAGTAATTCTAATTCAAATGATACACAGTGCTTTCTGGTATGTGTTATTTTTGAACTGTTTGGCATATCAACACTTCCAGTCGTTCAGATTGTTTAGTTAAGGGCGTGTCGGGTTGTTTTGTTGGTTCTCGCCCTTCTTTGTGATAACCTGAGGTCACAGTCGGCCAACATGACCCTCCAAGGATAGCTGGTGTTGTTTTTTGTAGTTCAGTGTGATTGATAAGGTCAGATGTTTTGTGCCAAAGTTTAAATCTTCAACTTGTGTCAGCTCGAATTTGAAACGCATGTGAGAAAAGCAATAAAAAAGTGTAGTCTTTACCGCTGGTATAATTCTGCACTTTGATGAAAATTTTACATTTGTTGGTACTTTCTGCCAATGTTTATGATTCCCTAAATTTGTTGGTGTAAACGTTTTGGCCAATTGATTCATTTTGGCTCTAAGACAAAAATTTTAAAATGAATGTTTGGCAAATATTAAAGTCCTCCCCTCTTGTCCATGTATACATCAGTGTTGTGAAGCAATGTTTCTTTTTATTTCTCTCTTTTCTCTGTCTTTTTTGAGTGGAACAACAAATATTTAGGTTTTCAGATTTGAAAGGAAAAATGTATGATGTAAACATTGTAAGTTGACAAGGACAGGATGCTTTAGAAGGAAAAAATGTCATTTTGATGGCGTTATCACTAAATGGTGACCTTTTCAACTTCCTGAGCACCTAAAATGTTTTATTTTGTAAATTTTTCTATGTGGTTGTGATGAACATAAAGGCGAGTGAATGGGCGGCGAGCGGTTGCGTGGGTGTTTTCTAAGAGGTGTTTTATTTTGCCGGGGACCTAAGTCTTGTGTCGCTTGCTCTGAGGTCACTGCAAGGTTGGAAGAAAACGCATTACTCATTGCTTGGTCCCTGGACAAGTATACGTAATGGGTGATCGCACAGACCAGACTGATCAGAGCCTTTGCGAAATGTTTGGCAACAACAGAAAAAAATCGAAAAGAGATGATGTAATAAGGAACTTACAAATTAATTGTGAATGTTGTACAGTGAACCTCTCTAAACTGAACCCAGTCTAAACTGAATGCTTTTCCAAGTCCCATTCAAATAGAACTCAATATTAAGCGTTTTCCTGCCAGACAGTATCAGTTCCCCATCAGCCAAGTCAGTAAAAAGCGGTATTGAGCCAAAACATCAAACATGACGTATTTTCACCCACTTGGTTTGGTCTGTTATAGCATTTTTAGTCCAAAAAAAAATCGAGTTTACAGTATTTATGTTTTCAACAGCCTTCAAATGTACAGTATTATGTGAAAATACACCATATGGAATATGTTGTGTTTCATTAAAATTTTAACCATCTTGACCTGGTGGTGAAATATGGACTTGGCAAGAAAAGGGTGAAACCTCTATAAACCGAACACCTCTCCAAACTGAAGTTTTCTCAGTCCCTGTAGAGTTTGGTTTAGACAGGTTTGACAACTATTTTTCACTTCGTTAAAATTTCCCTTAAATTGACCCAGTTTGTGCTTGGAGTGACCCTTAGAGTAATCTTGTCGTTCAATCATTTGATAATCATGAAAATCCCTGTCTCCTTCTTTACTATATTTACAATAAATGGATTCACAAAGTTTAGAAATTACATACAACGTTTCTATTTTGTTCACACTTTTGTATTTTAACCTTCCAGGGCAGCGGCCAACTATCATTACATGTCCACGAGGAAGACTTTGTCATACTTACATTATCCAAACACGGAGTCAAATTAACTGAGGTCTTTCCACCATCACCGAAAGTAAGTACATGTATCTTGGATGTAGCAGACAATATTTAAAGCATCTGCTGACTGGAGTCTATTAATTATGTAACTTTTAAACTTAAAGATCTAAATTTCACAGAAATAGTTTTGAAAACAGTTGTAAATGTCATGTTTTTAGAAACATGCATTCAGTACATGTATTTAAGGCAAACATTGAATGGGAAATCATTTAATTCAATTTAATTTAATTTAATTTCGCATACTGTAGTACTAAGAATGCCAAATTTAGTTTCCTACAACAAAATCCAAGTTGGAATCTGTAGTTTTTTTGTACATCAATCTAAAGTTCATGAAAATATTTTTTAGTGGTAATTTTACATTTTATTTCCTTTTTGGTATTTTTTTTTTTTGGCTGGTTAGTATCGAAATTTTGTCATGTGATTAACATTTGATGGGTCAGGACGCATCAACAAGTCTCTAAAACAACCTGAGCTTTCCAAAACGTAAGAACAGTAAGCCATGGGTGTCTGATATCAGATGAAACAAGATTAGTTTTCAGGAGCCGTGTAGCATGAATTACTCACATTGCTATGCCTCGACTGATTCCGCAGTATTCCAAGAATGACTAGAGTCTTGTATTTCACAAGGCTCAGTGCCAATGCAAATGACATTGCAAGCATATACAGTTGGGTGTCGTGCGTATCATAGTGACTAATGCCGTCAGAGATAACAATACAGTTGGCATGGTAACACTCACCCATTGATGCGGCTATAGAAAGGGCATAATGACTGCTCCAGGGCTTCATACGCACGCACACAGTGTACTTTCATATTCTGTATGCAACTTGCATAGAAAATAACAAACTTTTGTGTGCATTGCAGATTTCCTTCAAGGCATTGCAGATATGGCTGTTTACATTTCAGCTGAAATCTACAATTATGACGCATTAAAAATCACTATTATTTAAATAATAGATTCTTTTGTTTAATAATCTTATTGAATATTACAAAACAAACCATTAGGCTGTGCTGAATGCAGCATAAATATTTTTACATCAGTTTCAGACATTTGTAAATATTGAATCATTTCTTTCCTCCACAAACAATTTTTTCGAAAAATTCCATGCTTACTGTATCTCTAATAGTGAAATTTACTATGCTACATTTCAGGATAATTTCATGGCTTACTCATGCATAGATACGTGTGTATTTATGCTTTAAAAGCAATGTCATTGGGTGTGGTCTGTTCCTATATTTAGATGCGTACTCAAACAATATTTAAGTAATGTGATGGATGTCAATGAAACTTAATTAGATTGGTGATCATATCCATGTTACATTGCCGAAGCACTATTGTGTCTTTTCTCAATTTTTTTGTGTTCTGGCTGTGTTTTTGCAAAGGTTGGGGAACATCAGTAAATGATTTTGGAACCGAGGTAGCAGTTCGGGTGTTCCGTAATCTGATCACATTGATTGAACCCCAGTAAATAGTAAACTGACTTGGGAACCCTGGTATTATTTACCTGCTTCTACTGCCCTTGACAAAAACACTGTCCAAGTGCGAGAGTTACTAAGTACATGGTTATATGGCTCAGCAACAGTCAGTTTATTAGTTGACTGATCAAAAAAAAAATGGCATTTATTGAAGTATATCGCTATAATTCCAATTTACTGGTGGTAGTTGTTAAATTTTGTATACTCTCAATGATGTAGGAACATTAGTAACAGCCTTAGGGATTGTCTCAAATTGTTGCATACTGTTAATTCAAAAACCGAAATTCCGTTAATTACGAGGGTGGATTTGCCATCCATTCAATTAGTGAACTTCACTTTCGTACATTTATTTTGTGATCACAAGTTCTGTTTATATTCCGTTTATAAATAAACTCAAACTGCACACTCGTAGCAACAAATTTTACAGTAACTGTTTCCAACTCATTCATGTCATGCTGTTGTGTTAACGTCCTAACACAATTTATTGACAGCAACAATGTATCCTAAACTTTTCATTCATCAATTTATAAAGATAAAAAGTGATATGTTTTAAAAAATTTGCTAAGCACCTGCAGACAGCAACATTTTGCGCTTTTGAACTTTCGTTAAGGGGAGGGGGTTTTGATGTATATGAAGGAGTTTCTTTAACTTTAAGTATGCAACAATCTGAGACGTTCCCTTATTGTAACCTAATTTGACGATTGTTTTAGTGTAGCAGCAATTTTCACTCAAGGATTTTCACTCAAGGACTAGAGTGATATTTTTAAATACACTGTAATTCATGTTTATAGTATAGAACTTTACCAGGGATCGTGTTTCCATCTCCTTGCTGAAAATGTCAGCCTCCTCCCCAATGCTTACGTGAAGCCAAATGACACTTCCCCCAACCCCAACGAAAATGCATGATAATAGTGGCCTTCCCTCAACCACAGTAGATATCTCCTCACCAATTCTGTTGAGTCAAAACTTCAACCATGTTGAAATGCTATGCTAATTTTGCTGGCTATGAAGATGATGTGATCGTATTATAGACGTGAAGTGCAAGCGATTTAAAACATCCTGCATTTTGCGAAATTTTTAAAGCAGCAAAATGGATAATACGCAAGTCTGATTTTAATATTTTTCTGATAGAAAATTTTTCTGATAGTGTTCTGACATACCGTTAATCACAAATAACTGGAAACTTGCTAGCTCTAGCAAAGTTCAAAATAGATGATATGTAATGTTATATCTTGCAGATCGTTAGGAAACGTTACCCTCTCTCTGACATCATAAGGATTGTCAACTTTGAGGACGAAAAGAAGAGATCACTTCTCGCTGTCAAGATTGGCAAGGTCGGCGATGACATCTACGATTGCCTTGTATTTCAATGTCAACATCATGTAAGGCACAGTCACTCTGACTTTGTTAATAACACTGAATGAACCAACCTTTTTCCGGTAAATAAGCTTTAAAGCATTATGGTAGTTTGCACCTCAAAAGTGAAAGACTTAACCCTTCGAGCACTCCCGCCAAAATTTTAGTGCAAAATTTTACCAATTTTTATGAATTTTTCCGTAATTTTTAAATAATTTTGGACCAAATGGACATCACATTTCATTGGATACAGTTTTTCTCAAAATTTTGGCAAAAATCTGAGAAAAATTGACAGGGGTATTTTTTATAAAGGCGACAAAGATAGACTTTTAAATGTGTGCTCAAACTTTCCTCAATGAAACCTTCAACCATTCACTTTCAAAATCAAGAATAAAATCTGGGGTCACTGTGCAAAGTTTGGTATAATATTTCAAATTCAAAATGGCCGCCATCCCTGTGTTAACTCTATGGAGAAAATTAAAATCTTTGATCTTCGAAAAACTGAGATGTTGAAAATTTTTTCGTACACCAAAAGCTTTAAAAGTAGCCTCTACAAGTGGTAGACCAGGAAAATATTTCAAAAAAATATTGAGAGTCCGATTGTCTGTCCTGGAGGCCCATCATTAAGGTAGAATGCGCGTCACAGACAAAACTTCAAAATGGCTGCCATCCCTGTGTTAACTCTATGCAGAAAAATGAAATTTTCCAATTTCGAGAAACTAAGCCAGTAAAAAGTCTTCTTACACCAAGAGCTTTAAAATGAACCCCCACAAGTGGTATATCAGAAAAGAATTGTAAAAGTTTGAGAGTCCGAATGTCTGTCCCCTAAAGCATATTCTACGTTAATCTCTCAATAACAACATACTGAAGTAGACAAACCCTCTTATTTTTCTGTAATTTTGTGTTACATGTAGGTCACAAAGTGCAGTTCTTTTAAGTCTTTTAAACTTTTTGATATCATAGATATTTTCCTGCCATAATTTCAGACTTTATTTTTCCTCTATTTTGTTTTTTTTTCTTCAGGAACAAGCAGAAAATATCTGTCGGAAAATGACTCAGATGTTTGATGCAATCTGCGAAATTGAGGTCTTGGAGAGTGACCCCGTCGTCAAGTATCGGACTTTGTAAACCTGAGAAAGTGGAAATAGAAACTTAATTTTTTTTTTACAAACTGTGGAACTCACGACTGAATGTTTGTTGTGGCTTCAAATATGTGACTGCATCTGTAGACATGAAGAGATTTACAGATTTTCATCGTCTTCAACAATTGCAGCAGCATTTTCAGTTTCTGTGACTTCTGCAATGTGTTCATGCCAACAAGGAAGGCGACCTTTTTTTTTGCGAGATGACATTTACACGCAAGAGTAGAAGCAGTTTCGTAGAAATCCTTGAAGAAACGGAGAGAAAGACTCGCCAGAGGAACAGATGTGAGCCACTTCATGTCCCTCCCAAGTCTTTAATACTTGGATCAGTCTACTGATAACCCCCTCCACGAGGGCATTCCACTTCAGACTGACATACAGGGGATTAGAAGAGAACAAAAATTATCGTCTGACTGCCAACTTAAAACTCCAAGCTGTGGCAGTTTGACGCAGATATTTATGCAAAGCAATATACGATCTCCTTACCAATTTTCGGTCAAGCAGCATGCTCCCCTTCCCCCTCTCTAACAAAATGCAATTGCCCATTTAAGTTGCTTTATTTTCTTGCCCAAAGTTCTTACCATTCAAAGATTTCCCAATGCCAAAGAATCCAGTACTCATTGTGACTGTCATACAGTTTCTTTTGTTTTGTCCTGTACGATGAAAACTTGGGTTTTTTTGTACAAAGAAAACTTACCATAATTGTCTAAATTGTTTTTAGCATTTGCCAACTTGTACTTTTTACATAGAAAATTATTAAGCATTGCAGGGACCTTTTTTAATTGCATCAGGAAATTATATGACAGAAAATATCACTCAATATACTGTTTTCAGCAGAGCTGTCTTGTAGAACTTTGGCAAAGGCCTGTGTCACAGCAATATCTTAACAATCAATTCCAGTGGTGATATTCACCAGTTGGTTTCACCTTTAACCTTGAGTTGACCTATGACCCTAGCAAATTGGTAGCCTGCTGTTAGGAAACTTGCCCTCATTGAAATATTTGATATATCAAAACTATCTTCAGTTTTTCTCATTGGTTTTGAGGCGGTTTTTGTTTTTTCGAATAAGTGTGTTTCGTAGTCCCAAAATAACGATGACCTCCCTACTTAAGAATGGGATGACCCTCAGAATATGTTAATCAGCACTATTAAATTAAGCTACTCTGTAGTACAGAGTAAATTCTTTTTTTTATTTCAAAATAGCCATAGTGGCCCATCTTAAAGCAAGCTGAAATATATACTAGAGAACCAATCAAAAGATAGAAAAAAAATGTGTGTCCCTTGAAGTAAGGCAAAATAATTTCAAATGTCCAAGACCTGAGCATTTTGTAATCTTTTTCTGCAAATTTTGTAGCCATAAAATGCATGACGAGGCACTGCTTAAGGAGTCCTATACCTTGATTGTATTTGCAATTTTGACTGGAGAGTCTTGTTTACACGTGTCCGTGAGGAAAATTGAGTGCCTCCAAATATGGGAAATTTGGTATTTGTTGTGAAAATGGATTTTTGATGGTACGTTAAGAAGGCCTTCTTTCTAGCATTTTGCTACATTTTTTTTTCACTGCTGTAACCTTACATGCTACTTGGTGTATGTTATATTTTCTGTTTCAATTCATATAATGGCTTTCCGAGGTGTTACTCAATGGTTCATTTGATTAATGTATGTCTCGATATGTTATGTCTAGATATTTAATTTTTTGGAGTCCCTGAAATTTATTGTGAATTCTACATTTTATCTGTACATGGCTACTGGAGAGATATGTTACATTTTTCTTGACCAGACTGTGAAAATGTTGCTGGTAAATGTACTTTTAATGCTTCTAGAAGCTGTGTGCTGATTGGTTGTCAGCAGTGAATTTCTTCTGTTGGTTTTGCAACTGGCCTATCAGAGGTGTCCTTCTAATCTGAAACTTGCCAACCAAAAAACAGGTGTTGATGTCTGGCTAACTTGCTGATAATGGTTTTTATCAACAAATAGAACCATGAAAGCCATAGACATATGGCTTCTCATCCATTGCAGGGAACTTCCACCATGTGATAGGTATGTACCATGGTAACAGCCAATCAGACATTTCTGACATGTAAATACCATGGCAATGGCCAATCAGAAAGTTTTGTCATGTAAATACTATGGTAACAGCCAATCAGAAATTTGTAGTGAAAGAGTAAAATCATTTTGAGATGTCTTATTAGCTGTGAATACTAAATACATGCTTTGCTTATACAGTTCTCTTCATGCTAAAAATTACAACACTGATCCCCAATTACAAATTGAAGTCCCTCCAACAGATTCTTATTGAGTCTTTTTCACACTCTCCATTTTGCCCTCCCTGTACATGCATACTGATTAGTTCCCAGTGTTTCATTGAATGTTAGAAAAGGTGCAGGGATAAGTGTGGTGTGGAAAGCGGAATGGTGAAGCTTTGGTACCTTCTTCCATTGGTACATACCAACACATGTAAAAGTTAACTTTACAGTACATTTTGGTCCACTTCCATATCTTGAGAACTCTTCCGCTGTGATTATCTCTTGCTGTTTTAGTTCAGTTTGTTCAGTATGGCGCTTGTCAATAAAATTACGACATTATGGGAACAAGAAAAAAAAAGTGCTGTTTAATATTTTCATCTACCACTGATATCTGATCAAATTTTACATGCAAAAAAAAAGACAAAAACACAGTAAGGGGGCTCTCTCTCTGCACCTCAGCACCACAATGAAGTTCAATGAAATTTTGGGTTCCATTCATTGCATGGGGCAAGAAAGGATCGAAAGGTCAAAGTGAAAAGGTCAAGGGTCCGTGATTCCTTTTTAATGCAACACATTACACAGTAGTTTTTCTAGAGATGTGTAAATTTTTCATTAGTAAAACTGTACTAACATTCCCCTAAAAATTCTCCAATTCGAACCAGGGTGTAATTTGGTAAAAGATTTGAGTACACTGGTAAACTTTGAGAAAAAAAATTTACATTAGTGAAAAAAAGGGGGCAATTCTAATTTGTTACAAGTGACTTATAGAAGTATTTTTATACGTCCACTCAGGCATTTGAAAAAAGCCATAAAATAGCTACTATTTATTTTGGATATATGTATGTCAGTGATTGTAATATTATTGTAGCGGAGGGATATCTGGGCGATGCTTGTGGTAGACATATTTAATATTAGATCAAGTATAGTATATTGATATACAGTGATTTTTTTTTTAAAAGCGGGTGTATCATTTTTCTCAGTCGATTATTATTTTGATTGATAAGAGCAGTTTTATCAAATAAACTTTGTATAAAATAAGTTAAACTTGAGTGCAAGTGGATTCTGTTCTCCACTCAGTGACTTAATATTTTCATGTCTTCTTGTATGCATTCTGTCACTAATTACTTCCTCTGACAAATTTGCAATTACAAGTGGGGACTATGTCATTGTCAATGACTAGTTTCTCAAGTAACAGTAGCTCAACTACTTTTCTGCCTATTATTTTGTAATGATTGGTGAAGTGAGAATCCATACACTGAAAGTCACTTAAAACTCATGACTTTCTCAGCAATTTTCAATAATCACGTTCACAATTTGTCACTTTTATATATGATTTTACACATTTTTACGACGTAACAACTGATTATCTCGTCATTTTCAAAAACTGGGGGTTGATTATCAATTTTCCTTGACTCAATTTCTGTTTCAAAGATCTAGTTTTCTAGGACTTTTCATGCAGCTTTACAAACCAAGGAGTTTCCAGGAGTGTGAGGACCCTGGAATATGTGTGCTTGTCATCATGACACGAGTGAACTGAAAATACCAAAGTTCTTTTGAAAGTTTTGTATGTGATGAATGTGTGATGAATGAGTGCATTGGTTTAGAAAGTGTGCACGTGTTTTTTTTTGTCTGAGAATGAGGGCTTAGGGACAATTGCTTGAACTTTTTGCTGACCTCCGGAAGTTAAGCTGTCAAAAGTCAGGGGGAGGGGCAGTTCACCATGCTATAGAAAGCACAGTTCACCATACATGTGCGTAGATACCGTTCTATGTGACTGAAACTGGAAACATCATGTGAAACATACATAATATGTCCCTTCAAGGAAGAATGCTCTCAGTATAAATGAAGTTAAAAGTGGAATGTGTCGTGTTTCAAAAAAATTTAGCGACAAAAACTTTTGACATTTGTTGGCAGAAAGTATGTTCATTTTTGAAGACTTAGATGCCGGGTTTCATTAAATCGAAAATCACTTTAAATTTGTACAGTTGATAGCATTAACAATTTACTATCCACAATATCACAATAGAGGATTGCTATCAATTGTGGTCTGACACTAACTGACACGAAGACTCATTGAACTTGTAAAGTTGATAATATTAACATTTTATTATCCACAATATCACAACAGAGGATTGGTATCAATCCTGGTCTGAGACTGACACGAAGACTCATCTATGAACTAGTGTGTACCACCATCTACCTGTACATTCCTTATGACTTTTAATTGTCTCTTTTTCAAGAAAAAAAGTCTGGACTTGTCGTCATGACCAGTGAGTGAATTCCTAAACTTCTGTACAAACTGACAGCTAAACACTGGTGAGATTGTGATCCATTAAATGTTAATGATCTGTATTCTGCTATGATGTTGACAATAATGTATTTGAGTGGTACTAGGATGGTCACCCCCTGGATTTTCACCACCCAGACAATTCTAACTGAATGGTTTGAGATATGGTTGGAACAAGTGTTTTGTGGCTAAAATGTCTGGGGTGACTGTCCTAAAAAGACATGTTAATGGCAGGATACAAATTACTTTATTGTACAATATATATTATGTAAAGCCCATGGTATGCATTATGATTGACTAATTTTCTCACTCCCTGGACTGTTGAAAAATACATCAGTATACTTATATGTAAGTTACATTTGGAATTACAACGATAATTGAGCACCACAATATTCTACCTGATATCATTTAGAACACTCTCCATGTATATAGAGTACAATGTCTCCATCATGTCTCTTGTGTCAGAGGTCATCACCACAGAGACTGAACCCTGGCAATGACTGTGTGGAGGTAACTCAAAGGAGTCCGATCGAACACTATAATGTATGTAATCTCAAAATCTGAGATAAAATGTTTGTTATATGTAGAGTACGGACTTGGACAACAATATCTTTTGTAGTGCTGAACTTGACTTGAAGCATATATTTGACGCACTCTCCTGCCATGGTCATGGGCTTGTGTGATGGAGGGATGCCATTTTAAATCCTACTTGACATCAATGCTAAAAGTGACGGATCTTGGCTTATGTCTACTGAATACAATGTGAAATCATATTCAGCTACATCATGTTTGTTGATTCCATGAAATATTCTGCGTATATTTCTCACTCGATTTACTGCCGCAGCAGGAAATGCAATACAGCTGACAACGGCAACAATGAATCCATCTCAACAAGACTGCATGCTGGGATAGCATGTTCACCTTTGACCACTGGTACATAATCCCATCGTTTCTTCTCATAACAGAACAATATGCTATATAATAGCATACAATTAACATTATATATATGCTCATTTTTTAAATGCAGCTTATCAGATCAGTTGAATAAGATTGCAATGTCCAAGTTTACTAGATATTGAGGTAAAATCACAATCAGCGGTTTACAAATACATAACTCCCTAGAACTTACATACTTCAAGGACTGAAAGACTTAATGGTTGAGATCAGGGACGCTGTTACTTTTGACGATTTTGTCACTATTTATGATTTTTTTTACGTCAACTACAGTTTCTTGTTCTAATCCCCAAAAGCATGTTGAGATACACAGCATTCAGCTTGTCAACTCAGCCTGTGCACGTGTAAACTGCATTGTTGCTGTTGACAAGTGAATTCTTGTCCGGACCGGAATTCAAATGTGAACAAATACCATAACAGAGCATTTTAGGCCCTGTGTTGACGGGTAAACATTAAGCGCTGTAAGATGCTTCAAAAGTAGAACAAGAACTTGAACTTGGCATAGTGAAAAAAAAAAAATCAAAAGTGACAGCTACTTGCCCTTTACACAGTGTGTGTGGGAATACACATGGGTGTGGGGGGAGGACGGGATGAGAGAGGGAATTTTACACACTGTGTGTGGGAATACACATGGGTGTGGGGGGAGGACGGGATGAGAGAGGGAATAGAAGTGAGCTAGAAGGTGACTTGTCTTTCAGTCCATTGTACGACATTTGCATTACCATGTTGTTTTGATATAACTTGGTTATATGACCCTTTCTGCCTTGAAAGAATATTGACCTTTGACCTGTCAGAAATTTTGGATAGAAGGAATGAGACAACCAAACGAAAGTTTGACAATTTGTAATGATCAATGAAAGACCCTCTAGTGTTGACTATGATCTGAAAATCTGTTTATAATTTTGCAAGGAATGACCCGCATTCATTTTACCAAGATGTTGCAGGGCACTGAACACTTAATATAACGACAACGTTGTTCAGTAGCATCCTGAACCCCTGTCACCACCATGATTTGGCCCAAACCCAATGTTATCAATGATGAGGGTGGACCTGATTACAGGGACTTGGGGGTGAACAGGTTAATGGACTTGGAGAACTTTGAATCCTTGCCTAAAAACTTACTATTCGATAGATTTCCATCATTATGTGTGAAAAGGTATGTAGTTATTTACATGTATACTGGAATGCGGAAGACGCATTTCTCTCTTAGTACGTACAAATGAAACACTTTAGACAAGTTGGAAAACCACGGCTTGTTGACGGAAAGATTGAGTCTTCATAACAATTGGTAGATCTCTCCTTCTACAAATTTACATCGATAACCTTTTGAACTTATCCTCTATATTGAAATTTTGAACTTTGAAATATAACCCTAATGATCAACAAATCAGTGTGATAAACGCAAGGAGCAAAAAATAATCGCCTTTTTTGCTTTTTTGTGGAGTGTCCTTTTCATAAATAAGCTATTATTAAACAGTTTCTGGACATTTCACAAATGTGTACAAAAAAAAGCGTGACACACAACATTATCCTGCATACATGTTAGTAAATTGGGATAGACTTATAATGTAGTTGGCTTGTGAGGGTCTTACTCAAGGCTTGCTGACTCACACGGAGTAATTCCATGACAAAGCACAAGAAGTAATTCCATAACCAATCCAGACCTGTATCATTGATTCCCATGTTCTGGTAAAGAACGTCCATGTTATAATTTATAGTCACAATATCAAACATTCCAATGGTTTTAAAAGTTTCTCATAAAATTGCAAACTATTTTTAATCCACTGCACACAAAATCATGCAGATTTTAACTTTCTCATTTTGAGAAAATGTTTGAAGGTTTCACTGCTCTTGCAGTTCTTGCTATTCACACCAGCGCAATAAATATTCGAGATCTGGGTAAGCACCAAAAAGTTTTCATTTCCTCTCCTTTCATAGAGTTTTGAGTCATCTAGTTTCCCTTGCTAAAGTGTATTAGGGTTTTGAGCTCCTCAGGTCCAACAATATGAGTATCAAGACTCCCTAGGTGCAACAGTGAGAGTGTTAGGACTCCTTAGCTCCATTGATGTCAGTATTCTGACTCCCTAGGTCTGGGAATAGTAATATTGTGACTCCTTAGCCCAACAAATACGGGCGTTGTGACTCTTTCTCCAGTAATCAATCCTACATTGCACATCTGTCCTCTGCAGCTAATAATGATGATCCAGTGGAGTCTTGTCCATATTTTTAATTATCGATACTACTCTCAAGGCTGTCAACATCGTTGCAGATTTCGTTCAACATCCGATCAAATTCGTCCATTTCCGATGGTATCGAATGGCTGTACATGCCGTTCTCCGCTGCTCCGAGGGTCGACGATGATGTTTCGCTCATTGTTCTATCATACGGCCTCGCCGCACTGTGAAAGTGTCCGTTCCCATCGCGGATGCCAAGTTTTTCAAGAAAACTGTCAAAATAGTCGCCGTCTTTTTCAGGAATAAAGGGTAGCAATCCTGAAAAAAGAATGAATAAAGTTGTCAAGGAGTGCAGAAGAGGTATTTCGGTTCAAGTCACAAAACTTCAACTTTTACATGGTATATATGAAAAGTTTTTCCACCTAACCTTTTCACTCCCAACTTCCTTGAGTAAAGGTCAAACTTTGCTAAAGAGAACTACAGGATTGGGCAAAACTATGGAAGTGAAAGGATAAACTTCAAGATTACCTAGGATCTATTGAGAAATACACCAGATCTTTTGCGATGTGAATGTTTCACGAGACATTATGTAAATTTGGTGCATAATTTGTGTATTTGAATATTTGGCATTTTTTCAAATTCAAATATTCTGTAAGTTACTGCCATTTGTCATACAAACATTTTGAAGTAGCACAGTCAAGCCCTGAGAGATGAAACTCTAAATCTTTAATTTTTTGGGGGTTGAAATATGCCATCTCTAACAATGATGTGACGACCATTATTTTTTGAATATTTTGAACATTTTTGCACATGTCTCACCTGGGAACAGGAATATTCTGTCGTGACCGTACAACCTCTGTAACCGTGAACAGAACTGTTCCACTGGCATTCCCTCTCTGTACTCTCGTAAAACTGTGGCAAATCTTTGGAGCTCTTCTGAGGTAAGCTTTGTTCTCAACTGCGAAAGGTGAAAATGTCAGTTGGACATTGTTGGAATCATTTATTGAATAGCCATTTTTTGTTAAAACCAGGCTAGTACATCATGGCTTTTTTCTGCCTTTGGCTAAACACATATCTTCTTGCATGCGTGCACATACACATATCATGCACACATACACACACACCCCCACACATACATAGACACCCAGAAAGATTTACAGTGACCCAGATCGTCATCACCTTTGGTTTTTGCTGAAATTGTCTGCAAAATGACCTTCTCCATAATTTTGAACAAATGGTTGCAAAGTATGACAAAAAAACACTCACTATCAGCCTTAAGAATTCTGTCTTTGGGGACAAATGTGCCATTTACTGATCAGCACCGACATTTTGCATTGTATGTACATTGAGGGTGGTAATTTTTTGAGCTAGCCCATTCACTCATTCACTCATCTACTCAGTGCCAGCGTACAACAGTTTGCATAGCTGCGGTTCATCTACTTACGAGTTCTATGTAATCTTGAAGCATCTGTTTGGCAGAAATACTGAGATCACCCTCGCTGGGCCTCCTTTCATGTCCGGGTCGACCATTGCTGAAACAGAAGCATAACTTCATTCCCTATTTGAACTGATGATTCAGTGCTTTTATCTTAAAGTGGTATGCGCCTCGAAAGTGAAAGACTTACACTTTTGCTCACACTTTCCTCAAGGAACATTTCAACTATTCTCTCAAAATCATGAATAAAAATTGGGGGGGGGGGACACACTGCAAATTTTGGTACTAGAGAAATAAATTACCCAAGATTTAGCGATATTTGAAATTCGAAATGGCTGTCATCCCTGTGTTAACTCTATGGAGAAAAATAAAACTTTCAATTTTCAAAAAAATAAGAGGGGAAAAGGTTTTCCTATACCAAGATCTTTAAAATAAACCCCCACAAGTGGTAGATCAGAAAGCATTGTGAAAGTTTGAGAGCTCGAATACCTGTCCCCTAGGCGCATTCTACCTAAAACAGTGACAGAAAAAGCTGGTATTCTGTGGTTGGCCACAACTACAGGCAAATGCTGTGCATGCTGCGCAAACAGTGTACAGCGTAACAAGTACTTGTGAAAAGTCATTTACTGAGGGTGTCTATTTCATGATTACTATTACAACACAAACCAAAGAATTTCCAACGAATTTAACCTCTCTTTGATGTAAATGCCCTTGGCTGATGGACAACTACATGTAGGCCCTACTTGGTGAACAGTTCTTAATTTTTGCTTGCCAGACCATACTGTTTTCTTGGACCAACAACTTTGCCATTTTGGCTGAGAAACAGATTACTGTAGTTCCTCCATTCAAAAGCATACTGATCAAATCAATCAGTGCTTCAATTTTGCTATATAACTACTCAATAGTGTCAACATAAACGATGGTTTATACCGAATTACGGAAGTGAAAAGAAAGATAAACAATAAACAATCCCCTTACCCCGGCGATCTCATCCAGTCATCCAGCCCTGGCCTGCTGGCTCGGCTGACATCTGGAATGTGAAATATAAAACAAAGAGTTGCAAAATCTGAAGAAATAGGGTTTAAAACACAAGTGCAAAGTATACTGGAAACATCAGCATCAGAATCGAATTCAGATATTAATTTGATAGATCCGAAATACAGTTGTGGTGTTGACAAATGGTGGAGGCTAACATCTGACTATGAATCATATTCGCATCAAATCTAGATTGTCATATTTTACTGATGCTGAATCTTGGGCCAACATTTTCATGTATACTTATTTTGTCAAAAGTCATGTTTAGGACTGGGTCCTTTACAAATGTCATATTTTAAACATTTTGTCAACTGTTTGGTTCAATAAAATTTGAAGCCATACAGAGGAGGGGATTATCATGATAATTATTCATTTTTTTCTTCTTCTGTACAGTAATGGTAGTATATTTGTAGAGAAAATTGTTCAGTTTTGCAAAACTGACGTTGAAAAAATCAAATATCTTAGCTTAGCTGTGAATAAACAGCGATGCTGTGGCGTACCAATCATGCTCAGGTCAGGGGTCATTGCCACAGAACAACCGTGGGTCAACCCATAGCCTCTATCAGTAGTTTACTACGACACCAAACGTGGGGCTGATTTAGCTCGCAAAACAATGAAACTTAATAGCCTTTGAATAAATCAACCCATACCTACTTTATCATTGACTATCTAATATTCACTCTATACACCTGCTAACTACCTCAACAATCAGGTAATGTATTTTCAACTATTTTCTGTGAGCCATCGATGGTTTCTGCAATGTTTGCCCTCTTGATGCATTTAATACATTTGAGGTCAAATGTTCAAATTCGAGTAAAAACTGCTCACAGGAAAATTGGTTGAAAAATACACGTTCTCATTGTTGTATTTTTCGACCCCTGTGGCATCACAAATGAGAACTACATGCAAGCAAAGAAAAGACTGGGAAGTACTCACAACTCCTGAGGCTGAGTGAGGGATATCTGGCAGCTCCACGTTGAATACTGAAATCGAGAAAGCTCATGGTGAGTTCCGTGTAAACAAGCTCAAAGGTCTGCCTGAGCAAAGAACAGACCTCTTCAGCGGCGTCCTTTGAATGACACTGGATTACGATGAGGTTGAAGTCATCGATTTTATCTTCAGATGCCACTTTGCACCCGATGAGATGTTGGCCGTCGTCTCTGACGTAGCTCAGTGAGGCTATTTCATGAATTAAGGCTCTGTAAAGTAATTCCTACGGAATAGAAAATAAAAATACAGATAAAATTACAACAGAGTATACATACTGTACATACTGTATTAATTGTCAAATGTTACTCCTTTCCAAAATAATTGAAAAAATATTTTTGTAGGAATAAATACGTGGCAAAATCATTGTCCAGATCTCAAAATCCAAATTTTTGACACTGATTAATAAATATCTGCATTTGTTATGGAGAAAAGAGCAAACTTTGGAATTTTGAAGAATAATTCATAATTTTCACTTTCCATAAAAATAAAAAGTGAATGTGATAATGAGACAAAAGTAATAATGAATAGAGTATGCGCAATGTGCTTATTCGAGGATGAAATGTTCATCGTTGCTGTGTTGAATTTTTGGAAAATCCAAATATCCAGTAAAACTATTCATATACCAGCAATCTGCACAGAGTTTAAAGGGGCAGTTGTCAATCCCTGGTTCTCGCATTAGTGGTTGGAGATATTGACTATTTGTGATTTAAGTCTTTTGCTCTCCTTTAAAAATCGTGCACAGTTGGTAAATTTGCTCAGAGATAAAGCTGATGAAAAATCTCCCCCTTGACCATCAGTTTTTCGTATCTCATTTTGCTGAAATGAACAGTGGAAACAGTCTACCTCCACAAGGATAATTTCTCTCACCTCTCCGTCTCTTTTCAATAACTTGATGTTGTTTGCTGATATTGACAAGATGGCGTCATAGTCTGGGGAGTCCGTCTTCCAGGGAATCAATCTTCGCGACTGTGAAAATAACGGTGAAATTTCAGATTTTCCTTGATTAATCCCTCCAGCAAACAAAGTTTGGCATAACCAAATTGTTTCTACAGTAAAGTTGGATTGCCAAAGCATAAGATGGAAATGAGATTGGTGTTGAGGTGGCTGTTTTTCTCATTTCATTTGTTTTGAATATAGAATGACGTACTGAAACATTCAGTATATTCGCTCAGAGATGACCTTTGACCTGGTCTGTCAGCCATCTCAATGAACGGCTGCTGTATAAATCTTTCGATGGGTCCTTTGCCCTGTGTTGTTGTTTAAAGTACAGAAGTTGTCATGTGGTTAGTATAGAGGCATGACAGTCGGTGGGTGGGGTTGGTGAAATGGGACAAAGGTCATTGCCAGTTGTATTTTCAATACGCCAAACAGGAAGCTATTAAAGTTCTATACAAAACATGACAAGATATTTCATTAGTTGTGCCAGACTCCAGACTCAATCCTCTTAGACAAAAACAGTGTCATAATCTTTTTCACCGGGTGTTTTTGTTTTGCATGGGCACTCATTCATGTCATTCTCCGGATTGAAAAACGGCGAGTCATCAAAATATGCACAGGTGTCACCTACCATGTTTGCCGAAACACACACAGTGACACAGGGGTGCTTTTATATACAGACACACACAGTGACACAGGGGTAACTGTATTTTCAGACACACGCATGTACAGTGACACAGGGTACCTGCTAACTCATGACATATCTGAAATCTATGAGTCTAGCTACATGTAGGAAGTTCTGACAGTTTTTTTGTCATCAGCCCTGTACCAGTGCAGCGTGGCCAACCAACTGCACCCACTTACTGTCATATTATATACATTACATGTAGATGCACATGACATGTACAATTTTCTAAAATCAAACAGCAGTGACTCTTTAATCATTGGTGTTTTGCAACGTTATTTTAGCCTAGAGGGCACACCTTTCTAAAGCTGCATACATGACAGTATCTATTCACGATACCCTTGGAAACAAGTCATATGTCCCACATAGAAAGGGGCCCTTGATACAATGTAGACCAGGTAAAATATTGCTCCACTTCTAACTTTTGGCTCGAAAGCTTTTGTCCGTCAAAAGAGAGGTGTCTTCCTTCATGAGAGGCTCAAACTTTTGTACTATTGTTTTGATCTGCCATGCTCATGAAGTAAATAAAGTGTTCATCTTTAGTTTTGTGAAAATTGAAATTTTAATTTTTCCCCATACAGTTAACACAGGGATGGCGGCCATTTTGAATTTCAAGTATCAGTCAGTATTGGGTAATTTGTTTCTCTAGTACCAGATTTTTTTTAAAGGTGATCCCCGACATTTATGTTTTATTTTGAAAGGGAATGGGTTAAAATATCAGAAAGGAGTGTTTTGAGCAAAAGTTTATTCCTGTCAGTTTTGAGGCATGAACGACCTTAATTTCTCTAATGACATATTCTTTGGCGGGCATAGTGATTTTCCTAACATTGTCTTTGCAAAAACTTTGGACATTATGTAGAATAACTACTTACCTTTCCATCATCAATGGCACGGAGAATTTCTGTTCTCTTGGTAGGGTCTAAATCAGTTGGTATGTTGGGAATTCTTCCGAGATACTGTAGATAGAAACATGTTATTTTTGAAATTAATATGTGATATATTCACAGATGTCAAAGAAGGCCTCGCCTTCCAATAGGGTGTTGTAGTAATGGTGAACTGTAGCAACACTTCTAAGAATAATTTTTGCACTGGAAGCAATCTCTTAAGGGCGAAGTACAATTATTTCCTGTATTGCAAATGTGGCTGTTTGTCACTTCTACGAATAAGCATTGAAAGGATAACAAATTCTTGTGAACAGAATGTGAATGATCCAATCTCTACTGTAGGTATTCAAAATCTTCACTGCTTTCATTAGAATTTGACCTTTGTAATGTATGTGATCATGAAAAATTATGTTACACTGATTTCTGTTGAAGTGACTAGTTTGCTGTTTTCTGCGAATTACATTTTTTCATGTTGTATCTATTGAGAAATACATGTCAAGTAAATGATATTGACACTTTGGAACAAGCAGACAGAGCTGTTAACAAAATGTACGAATTCATACACAGCAGATGAAGAAAATGATATCACGATTCTGGCAACTACTAGAAACACTATTATGATGAGTAAATGGCTGCTTCCACTTGTACACCCCCCAATTATGTGTGAACAATTCCATGACCATTATTGATAACAATGGGTTTGGAATAAACCATTATGGTGAAAGGGCTATAAACTTCAATCTCGGCTTACAGGGAGAACAGGAATAGTACTGTCTACACTAACCATGTTGATAATGGACTGTCTCTGATTGTCGCATGAGTTCAAAAAGCCAAATTTATTCATTTACGGGGGAGGGGGTTTGACCTCCGTTCAATTAGTAAACTTCATATTTGCACTTTTATTTTTTTTCATAACAAGTTCTCTTTGTATTGTGTGTAAAAATTAACAAAAACTCGTACAAACAAATTTTGCTGTAACTATTTCCAACTCGTTCGACATGTGTAATGTGGTCAGGGGGAAACATATTCTTCGGTAGCTATAGCAAAATGCTACATTGTACTCTCAGGCTGCTGGGCATCAACATTTTGCACTTTTGAACTTTTTGTTTAGGGGCAGGGGGAGGGGGTTTTGATGTAAACGAAGGAATTTCGTTTCATGAACTTATGCGACAATCTGAGACGGTCCCTAAACACTACTTGAATTCCATCACACTTTTTACTTCTGATAAAAAAAAAATGCAAATTGAACCATTAAGAATTAGGGCAGAAATTAGGTTTGTGTTTTCCTTTATTTCCAAAAAACACTTTGAAAACATATTTTCATATATTTTTTCGTTTACAGCTGAAGCTTCATTCACTCACTCAATGGATCGCTGCTAGTAAACAGCTGTTTCATTTGAGTTTCCTACTGGGTGAAGTGAAATAAGTATCAGGCTTGTGACACTGTTTTGTAATCTGAACAGGAAATCTGGGCAATGCTGTCGTCTGAGAGTATATATCAATGGTAAAATTTCAAACCTTCAGAATATTTTTATTGACGTCGATGTACTTTGAAAAAAACAGTTCCTAAACCCACGATGCATTTAGCACCAACCTAAATCTGAATTTCAATCCTTGTCCCATCAGGCCTGTCGCTTTCAATTTGGTAAGTCAGTAAAACGCAGTGTTGAGCCAAAATATGCGCGAATCTTCATCTCCTTGGCATGGTATGCTATGTTACAATTGGTGAAGTCAGTAAAAATCATTTTTGCAGTATTTATGTTTTCAGAGGCCTTCCAATGATAATTAAAATCTCTGCTAAAATGCAACATATAGGACATCTTATGCCTCACCAGCTTTAACGAACTTGACCTGATGGTGACATATGAACTTGCAAGGAAAGGGATAGTGCGTGATCTGAAGCAATTTTCATCAACTGTACTGACCTTGATTTCCTTTTCGATGTAGCTGTCTATCAAGACTTGTGCATCCACTTTGTAATTCGGCCCGATGATATCATAGGGGCGCAACGATCGGCGCCGCTCGTGCATGTGGCGACTCTCTCGAAGTGGCATCTTTTTCCCTTTGTCGCTGTTCCTTGAAAAGACGCGAGGGATTAGGCCTCCTCCGCTTTGCTGTCGGCAAAAGAAGAAAAATCAGAGTCAAACCATTGCTGGTGACACATGCTCCAATATGACTAACGTGCAAAATCATACACACAATACACACATATTTCTAATGTGTCTACTTATTCATGGAGATTCTGTTAATTTTTCTGGATTTCCCTTTGTTCAACAAATACAGCCAACATTCCTTGCATGGAATACATGTAGCTCCATGTGCGAGTCCTGGTACATGTTCTAACAGCAAGCTAGAACAAAAGCATCATTCTCCTGATATTTTCCTTGCAAAACTTTGAATCCTACAATTCACACCTTGTTCCAATGTATTCGGACCCATCTATACGATTGAAAGAATGATATCGGGGATTCATCATTTCATCGGAAAAATGAAATTACCCTATTGCGGATATCTAATCTATCAATCTATTCTGTTTGAGCATTTACAACTAGCAGTCTCCTTTTTTGAACCCTTAGCCTGTTCACCCCCAATTCCCTGTAAACAGCTCCACAATCACCATTGATAACAATGGGTTTGGGCCAAACCATGGTTGGGAAAGGGTTAAGGTGTGTTTGTTGAGGTTGGAGAATGATGGAAAAATGATTTGGGAACCCCAACAGCATTTCTGGTGTCCCGTAACCTGATTACATTGATATATCAAGAGGAACCCCCTAAAATGACTTGAGGAAACTACTGTTAATAGATTTATTTACCTGCTTACCGCCCTTACAATAGAATGCACCTCAAAAGTGAAAGACTTAAACTTTTGCTCAAATTTTCCAAATGAAACTTTCAACATTCTCTTACTGAATAAAAAAAAAAAAATATCAGGGCACCGTGCAAAGTTACTACTAGAGAAACAAATTTCCTACATATACTGAGATATTTGAAATTCAAAATGGCTGCAAGCCCTGTGTTAACTCTCTGGGAAAAAATAAAATTTTCAATTTTCAGAAAACTATGGCGATGAAAATTTTTCTTACACTGAGAGCTTTAAAAGTCAGCTGCCCACAAGTGATAGATCAGAAAAGAATTGTAAAAATTTCAGGGTCACAATATCTGTCCCCAAGGCGCAATCTACATTTTTCCTAACAAAACACTGCTATTGATCATTTTCAATCATGCATATATCATTTCTCAGGCAAGTGCCACCTAATATCTGAATGTTAACATTACACAAATGAAATAATAATATCAGGATGCAAAACTGATACAACTACATGTATACACTTATATACATTTCTGTACAAACGTTGAAATTGATGCAAATTATCACATGGCTCCTATTTTAATCATTACTGATATACAATGTGCAGCTTCCATGTCTGACTGTTATTCAACTATTTCCCTTGAAAAATAACAAATGGTTGATCAATTTAAAGGCAGAATTACATAAGCAGCCACATAAAAATACATACACACAAACGTGATGCTTTCTTGAGAAAACAGCTGCCTGAAGCGTCCAATCAATTTGACAGATGTTGTTTGCTATTTGCAACAGAAAATTTGACTGACAGAGGAACTTGGAGTCGATTTTGTGTTTACACTTTCAGCCTCAGCGGTGCCCCTGAGCAACGTCAATGAACTAAAATGAGGTCACCTTGTCTCGAAGGTGTAGGGCAAGCAGAGATATCGTTACATGCCAAAGGTGAATTCGACGGCGAATCGACCAGTTCCCGCCTTTCAACGACAAAATATACCCAATACATACACATTCTATTGATATTGAAAAACTACTTCAATTTTAGAGAGTGCCCGAATCTGAACAGGATGCAAACGTATTTCTCTGGCATGATACATTATTACTGGGCATTTACACGTCAAAATAATCAGTCTTGTAGTTGTACTGCGTAACAACTATAAATGTCTTTTATATCTTTTAGCGGTATAAAATGTTAATGATCGTAGCGGCAAAAAACATGACCAAGATTTAACCTCGCACATAGACACGTCTTATACCATACCAGTTACGAGAGAAGAACGATGAAAGCCGCAATTGCTAATTAAAACTTACGTGTTAATTAATACACTGATACTCGTGATAGTGTTGCTTGGATACATACCAACATATCGAATTAGTGTTACGAAGCATTCCAAAGAAAAAGCCGCAGTATTCTCCAAATCTTGTTAACGCTGTCCATCTTCAGCGCTATTGTACAGTTTGGACATACACAGACACACAGCAGTGAAAGCGAGCAATCGGATTTGCGTCACGCAGTCGTGTGTGTCGCAGGCAAGCGCAGATGGTAGTCAAATGAAGGCGGCTGAATGCATACACGTACAATAAACTACAATGGGTGTGGTCGCTTTTTCTGAATGCCACCAGTGACCTCTGCACAATAGATGAACTGAATTCGAATTACCAGTATCAAAGCAGCTGAAGTATGAAATCTGGAGTTATTTATCGGAGTATTTAGTGATAGGAAGACGAAAATATGACAAGCGATACACCGCCGCCGTTCACTTCCTTGTTAACGTAATTTGCATAACACGATATCACAATTTATATTTACCCGTCGTCCAGAATCGCGACTTCTTGAGTCCTCATCCATTCCAGCCCTTCTTAGTCTGTTTTCTAAGCATTCTGCATACCGCCTCTCTCAAGAGACTCTTCCAGGTTAAATAGCAATTGTTCCTGAAAATACTAGTGGCCGTGCGACTTTGTTCATGGACGCAGCCATGTTGGGTGGAGTTATTTTCCCAGTATGCTTTGCGCTAGGAAGTAGTTCAGTCAGCTGGTGTAGAAGGCCGAGGGGTCACAGCTGGGCCAGCAGAATGAACAAGTGATATCGTGACAACAAGGGGATAAATTGATTCAAAACTTCAAGGTAGGTACAATGATTACTCACATTTGCCTTTGAATTAAAAGTGTAGGCCATTAGCGACAAATTAAACGAGGCTCGTTTGTCGCCCTGACAAATTTGCGCGCAAACGTCAACTTACTGGATACATGTACTGCAGTTCCGTAACACAACTTTCCCTGGTGATTTTGGGTACATGGGTGATGAAAAGGTTGGCTTTTCTCCACCACCCAAAATCGCAAAGAAATTGCACAAATGTGCGCACATACATTGATACACAGCAATTTTTAATGTCTCAATTAAAATTTGTAAAAAAAAGCGTTGAAACGAACACAGTCATGCAGCTCTGAACTTTTCGTCTGAATTAATTAATTTTACCCGCCGTTGACCTCGTTGACCTTCACCATAGACCCTCTCGCTCCAGGGTCTATGGTTTCACTGTATTTCAATCTAGCGTAGGACTCTGACTCTAGCTAAAGATGTCTTGAAAAGGGTAGGGCTTAAATGTATAGTGAAACAAATGAAGAGGATAAAACAGTATTAGGGTTCAACTTACAGCTGCCTTGTGTCCGGCCCGTCACAAAAATTAACCTCATATCCCCTCTCACAAAAGTGATAGTCAAATACGCACAACATATACATTATACATGCATATATTTCATGTGACACATCCATGTTTGTGTGCATGTACCTCAGTGTCCGACCGTCTGTCTGTTTATGAATTTTTCATTTATTTTTTCGTATAGATGTGTCAGGCAGTAATGCTTTACAACTGTGTTACCATCACCTAAGTTAAAACACCGAGCATAATGAAGCGTATTAATATTTGAAATGGAGCTATTATGCATCTGTAATTCCTATAAAATGAGACTACCGATACGAGATGGATATTCACTGGAGTTCCTCCACCCCAACCTCAATTCTAATGCTTCATGATGCAAAGAATACATTACAACTGTGTTGTGTAAATAATTTACAGACGGATTGTTCTCCACAAATAGAGCATGGAGAGCAACAAGCTACGCTGTCAATTTGCAGTAACAAAGTCAATGGTATATTTACAGAGACTGCATGTTGTTTACATCATAGGTGAGAAAACGATAATCCTGCAGCTCTAAGGGGCTAAAGTCACATATGACCCTGGATCAGACAGTTCACTTCACACTGTTCTTTCCGGTATTGTAACATCCGGTCCCAAATCTGCAATTGGGACATTGCAGCATAGACAGTAATCTTCCCCCCTCTGCCGTCTATGATTGCAGCTCTAAGGGGCTAACGTCACATGACCCTGGATCAGACAGTTCACACTGTTCTTTCCGGTTTTGTAACATCCGGTCCCAAATCTGCAGTTTCGGACATTCAGCATAAACAGTAGTCTTCCCCCTCTGCCGTCTATGATTGCAGGTAGAAATTTAAAGTGGGTTCTCACCCCGTTCTCGCTCCTAATCTCCTTTATAATGGGCGGGACGAGAGCAAGCCAGCTATTGTCCGACACTAGCAGTGGTTTCCTTTCAATAGTGGCCGTGATCATGCGTGGGATGAGTCTCTTTCCAAGCCATTGACAGTATGGAAGTGATACCCAGTGATACTAAACTCCTAAAGTGGGAGTTTGTTTTGCA
Source organism: Ptychodera flava (assembly GCA_001465055.1). Classification (NCBI taxonomy): domain Eukaryota; kingdom Metazoa; phylum Hemichordata; class Enteropneusta; family Ptychoderidae; genus Ptychodera; species Ptychodera flava. The sequence continues at coordinate 251,543 of LD346189.1, forward strand.
GGGTATTAGCGTGTCAGACATAGGATTAGCATTCATGATGTAAACACCGTACTAGAGCAAGATCTGTCTGGAGAGAACAATTGGCCAAGTTGAGTCATCAGCTTCGTAATATTCGAGGGGTGTTTAACTTCAGGGATTTTTCAATGTGTTTACAGTGCACACCCTTAAGTATTGGTGATTCATACTTTTTAGCTGTGGTATCAGTTTTACACGAAATGCCATAAGTCTCTAGATACCCTTTCTTAAAATAGGAGTACTGGCAGTTAAAATACTGGAGGGGATTAATTGTTCTCTCTGTTCCCCTCCCCCCACCTTTTCCACAAACTTTAAGAAATGTGTAAGCAAAATACATAAACCGGTTGATGCTTGGAGGTGACAATTCAAAATTTATCAACAAAAGAACAAATATTACAATGCATGGAATACAAATTTCAGACAAAATGATAACTTTGAGCAAAAATGTTAATCATTCATTTTGGATAGTTTTGCTGAAAGTTGAAATCTGCAATTCCCAGTGAAAACGATAAATAACAGTAAATTCTAGTGTTTTCCTTGCAACTTACAAGGTAGTGAATTTCCTGTTGATAGTTTCAAACATCAAAATAGGAAAATTAATTAAATCCCCTTGATACTGATTATATAGAAGTTAATCTCTAATCTACTTTAATGATGAACTTGTTTTTCCGATTCTGTTGAAAGTTGCTCCACTGAAAAATGTGCTGGCTTATGGCAAATCCCCACAAAGTTGAGAAGAGCAAAATTTAAGTTGCCTTTTGCACTTTTTTAATCCATGTACCTTTGAATATTCCTGTACATATATCTTTATTATCAGCTGCCAGCTGATATTTTATAGCAGTTCTGAATTCAGTACGTGTGTACCCAAACCAAAACAGAAACACTGACAATGATCATGAATATAGAATGTTAATTTGGCAAACACAAACAAGTGAACTCGCCAAGGCTTTGTCAGTATTAGAATACTGTCGTGCACAATTCCAAGTCCTGTATGTACTGTTATTGATGTGGAAACTATGTAGGTCAAAGGTCAGCTGCACTATCTGATGAGGAGCTATTTCCTGAATGCCACATCACATTATTGGTATGTAAAATCATTATTTAGCTTGGAACAAATATGTACATACTGGTTTCCAAGCTGTGATACACAGGTGTGCTATACCTGCCTTGATTGTAAACATAAGTGCATTGGCTTGTATTTTGGAAAGTGAAGCATGGTGTATACATTTCATGCTTTCCATTGATAATGATACATTTACATGGATGTGTAACCAAGTGATGTTCATTAATACACTTTACATAGATGGCTTACATTTATTGAAAACATGCATTAAATACATGAAATATCGATCGGTTTTGACCAGAAAAAAAGAACTTTTCTTGTTGTATAAGTATATAGAATGTTTACAGTTCTATCTCCTTTGGGTACTCTAATTCTCTGATTTATCGATCTGTAATTATCCCCGACAAGTGCAAAAAGAAAGTCGCCCACTAGCATTACGCCATGCAAGACTGTTAATACTGGAGACAAAAGAGGAATTACCTTGTTCAAGGACCGTTGGATTTTAGTCGGCTACCATTGCTGGCCTCTACCAAGACTTTTTACCATGAGCCAATATTTGGAAATAAACTGATTTTCTATGAACAGGGGAAGCTGCCTGCCATTTTATGAGCGACTGCCAGGCATTTGTTGCCATAGATGCCATTGTTATTCAACCGTACTCCACCCATCCAAGCATTTACTCGATCTTTTCTTCGCTCGGCAACTGAAGAATGCACGCATTCATATATACCTGTATACGCACTTCCCTTCAAAATAACACTCAGTTGTTGTGCACCATTGTGTACTGTAGCATTGACCGAGAGAGTAGAAAAAAAAGTTTGTTTTTCTTTTGGTATTGACTGTACATACTGTATCAGACCCAACAATGGCAGCCAGGTGTCAGTGGTTTCATATGCATGGCAATCAACAACTGAAAAAAAACACTTTTTCAAAGGACTTCCATATCCTGTGTTTTAGAAGGGATGGATAATGTGAAAATGGAAGGTATTAAATGGAGAGGGAAAAATATGGAAGTGGTTTTACAAAAAAGTTTTTATTATTTACATGAATTTAACAAAACTATTATATATGCAATTTCCCTTCAAAATTGCATCCATGGTGACTTCTACCTGACAAAGGACAAGCTCGTATCAAATTGTGACATGACTTACGATAATACTGGAGTGGGTGTGATGGGGGTGGGGTACCTGGGGGATATGTTAATACAGGGTCCGACAAGCAATACACTGATTTATTATAATGATCATAACTATAATACTGGTACATGTATATTAAAAACACCTGTAACACCAGCTTTACTTATACCTCCTTGCTAAGTTAAAGCAAGCTAGCTGCTCCTCACAATGTTTGAGTATCTCAAACAAAATAGTCCATACTTGTCAATTGCCCACCCTAATCCCCTCTGTAACTTTAGTGCTGTTTGTGTTATGAAAATATGTAATACAGTTATTTACCCTAATTGATAGATTTGTGTTACGAAAATATTTAATACAGTTAATCATCATAATTGATAAATCAACGTACTGCTCACTTGACCCTGTGATGTTAGTGGGGGTTCATCACAAGTTGTGTGAACTCACTGCAAGAAACTGAAAAATGTATGGTTTATGATCATGAATTCTTGTGTGCTGGTTATCAACAAAGTGTGATTTCTGATATTGTTTGACAAGCATTGGAGATTGATATTCATAATTGGATTATAACGTAACCACAATATGGATCATAATCAGATGATAAATGATGCATGTTAAGTCAACCAATCACTGGAAGGCATGGGATGATATTTTATTTTTGCATGTGCTCATCATGTGACTTTGGCAATGGAAGAACACATCTGTTTACAGGAGCATCACAAACAGTACAGGGGATATCATTAACATATATTCATTGTTGACACTGTGTGTGACCATGGTCTAGTGGTCATTGACTCGTTGACCGCCTTCGCTGACCTAGCTCTACTACTTCACACAGAGTGACCGGAAGGAGTCATTTTTGAAAAAAAATAACTTTTAAAACCACCTTTGAAATTTGCAAGACAAATACATTCTTTGCACACGGAGAATGTGTTCAGTATGTTCCAGCAATATAAACAAAACAGATACAATGAGCCATTGGAGACCAAGGGAAAAGCCTTCTCACCAGCATTGAAATCTGTGAGACTGAAACCAGAGCAATCCGTTGGACTGAAACTGATACCAGCTACATTTTGTCGTGTTGAAATAGATCTTATCCAAGTTATTAGTTATGAAATTGTTTGACTTTTCAAGGTATTAAAGCTGATGAGACAGCCAACAGGTTGCAAAAAATGCTCAGGGTGCGAGTATGGGATGGGTAATAAACAATGCAATCTGCACAACCTTGAAGAGATTGCATAAACAGATACTGCACTTGGGTAAATAAAAAAAATAGACACCTCGCCAGTACCTGTCAGGATTGCTGATACTGCACAAGCTTCGCCGTCTCAAGCAGTTGGATGCACTTTGTCACCATGGAAAATTCAACCGGTTGGCAGACTTCCCCACTGTTTTCCGATTATTACCTTGAACCTGAAGAGAGGTATATGGTTTCTGATATTTTTTCAGCATACTGCAAAGTCAATGTTGCCTATAGCCATGTTGTTTCGTGATGGACTGCACTGGGTTTTTCATTAACATATATGCATTGTCTGAACGGCACATTACGTAGAAGTTATACAGGGATAAAAACCATAGAGAAAACACCATAACATCACAAAGTAGATCTCAACTACCTTTGTTCAATGTTTGGAACTTCCTTTTTTTGTACCGTATGTGTGTTCATGGATGTAAAAAATAGCATCCATGGTGTGTTTAAAGCGGACACGTTGTGGATATTTCTTGCTAATATCATGTTTCCATGCACATGTTGGTCTACATCTTACATGTACATGTATATGCAGATACATAAAAACGAAAAATGTGTTTTTAGATTTCTACCCAACTTTTATCCTTATTGCTCAAATTATAAACATAGCAGTAACTTGTGAGTCATTTTGGAAATTCATTATGCTGTGATTGTACCATGTCCAAATGCATGTATAGTTGTTGTCAACCCAACAGAACTTATAATGAGTTGTTTAACCTTGTGAAATGACTGTGAACTTTGTGAAAGGCTTTTTGAACTTGGGCAACTCTTCAACAACAACTTGTCTCTACTGTACGGTTATGTGAAATCTAGACATGAGTACAATACCTATGGGATATCCATGAATGAAACTAGAAATTATGCAGTTGCACAAGAAATCATCAGAGTAGTATGAGGGGAAAATTTACAAATCTTATCACAGCAAACAAAGTTCAATGAGTAATTTTTGCCTGAAAGATTGCTTTGAGCTTCAGCTTCCTATACATGCAGTATGACTGTATGTACATTAATTTCTTTGCATGAGTATAATTGCCATTGTCATAATTTGCAAACTGCACATCCCGTATCAGTACACCAGTGTACCGGTAAACAGTTTCAGCATTATAGGACCCTCAAGGTTGTCCAAGATCTTGACACAGGTTAACCTTAAATAGTCTACTGTTAAATTTGCAGACAGAATTCAGGAAAGGTATGATTTACTCAATCAAGAAACAAAACAAACAGTGGGTTAAAAACAGTGAAAAAGGTGACATTGTGCACTGCGAAAAATCAAAAGTTAAAAAGGATAACATTTTGCACTTAGAAGGTCAAAATTAGATTTACAATGTATAAATCTTCCTTTTGCTCAATCTGTTATGTGATGTAAACATACCTCCAACATAGGGCATTATGTGCGGAATCTTTCATGGTGGGAAATTTATAATAGTTTGAAATAAGAAAAAAGTAATTATATTATTAGATCACAATCAAGGCTATTGAAGAAAATGAGTAAGTATTTGTACCATAAATCCTAGGGAAAGTAATTCCCATATTTATGATGTTATAATTTCAGCGCTGTCTAGAAGTCTGTTTGAATATCCATGGAGTAATGAAATAAGTAAACAATTACACACACACACACACACACACACACACACACACACACACATATACATGTATGTATATATGTGTGTATATACGTGTATATAGGTATATGTATATGTGTATGTATGCATACCAGTATATATGTATACGTATGTAATGTAATGTATGTATGTATGTATGTATGTATCTATGTGTGTGTTGTAGTTGTCCTGTTGTCATTATTTAGCTTTCAAGCCTTATCGATGCCGTTCCACCTTGTACCGTTATTTTCAATGCCATAGTCCTTTGTCAGTTCGTAAACAGGAAACAGCATGAAAAGCTTAGAGCAGGCAGTGTGAATGTAGGACTCAAGTGTATGTCAGGTGACTGGAACTGAAAAAGTTATACTTTTTACCATAGCAAGAGAGAATTTCATGGAAAAATATCCAAATTTTTTGAAAACCCCGCAAAAATTTACCACGCCTTCCCTTTAAGTGTCCAAAATGAGATGCACACTGGTGTTGGCCATCAGACTGTATGCTATCTGGTAGAGATAGTGCAGTGATGGACAAATCTGTGTTTTGCATTATCTGTCACTCTGAGTGTGTATCAAGGTGCACTGGTACATGTGTATGTGCATGTATCCCTAGCAAAGTGTAAAGCAATTGATCTTCTAATTTTGTCTCACTTTTCATTGTAAGAAAACACTACAGCCAAAAAAAAAATAGTTTCTGGTCTGTGACATTCAGCAAAAGTGATGGGGTGACGCGTTTTTTTCCTTTTATTTTTCTTTCTTTTTTTTTATTCGTAACAACACTGGTTTGGCACTATTGATGCAACAGTTGTTGTCTTTTATCACTGGCTGCATAATACTTCCGTTTTCTTTTTAGCATTTTTGGACATGCAAACAGGGATATCAAGGATAGCTGTACTGATGAGTATGTAAACCCCCAACCTCCACCCCCACCCCTCAAAATAAGCCATGATGTGCAGGTTCTGAAATGACCCGTGTGGTGACCAGAAACAATCTTCTCTTTTTGGCCTAATGCACTGTGCCCTTTTACTTAGACACACCAGCAATTGGTTTCCTGTTAAAGCAAGTTCAAAATTTTCAGTGATGAAATGTCCACATTAGGACTTGTGTTTCATGTCTTGACCTTCATTCATCCATTAAAAACACTTTCAGTAAGGTAAACTGCATTACTTTACAGATTCAGGCTTTTTCAGCTGTAGCTGCATGAACTTCAATTATGCTATTTTACTGGCAGACTGACTCTTCTAAAAGCTCATCTATGTTTATTTGTGATTTCAGTGCACTAAAGTAAACAATTATGATAAAAAGCATTATTACCATCATCAGCAGCAACAGTAAACATGTATCCTGGGCTGAAGATATTTCCTCTTTTTCATACAACTGCAGCATGTGTTGTAGGTGTTTACGCACATGTGATCCGTCTGCCATGTGACTGTTTGCTGTATTTGTATGTTAGGATTAATCCTGCAAAGGTCGAGAAACTTTTGGTGGCTTGTTTTGATCCTTCAAAGGAGGAGCAGAAAAATTTATGCAGGGGAGGGAGGTGTAGAATGTACTGATAAACATACACGTATAAATATCAAGTGTCTGTTATAAGTCCATTAGTTGTAACTTTTGATGATTTTTTTCACAACATTTGTTTTTACTTTCAAAAGCATTTTAGTATACACGTATTCCGCTTGTACACTGAACATGTACATGTGTATAGACTGCATTGTTATCGTTGACAAGTGATTTCTGCCAGGTTAGGACATAGACCGTCGAGAATCTATGGCTAGGAATAGAATTCAAATGTAAATAATAAAAATTAGCATCGTTCATGTAGAGTGTATATCCTGTGTAGATAACCTATATAGTCGGTGTTTCAACATGCTTCTAGGAGTAGAACAAGAACTTTCGTTTGACATAGAAAAAAAAATTAGTAAAAAATGTCATCAGAAAGTTACAGTTGCAGTATTGGCCTTCAAAGGGAAAGTATTTTCACCAATGTGAAGAAGAGCAATAAACAGAAAAATTGAATGATTATTATTGAATTTAACCACACGTAGGGTCCAAAATACAGTCGCAGTGGCTACTCTGTAGCTCCATTTCCTAAATCACTCACTTGGAATGGTAAAAATTCTTCCTTTTCATTTACAACAAGTAACATATTTACTCCTCAAGCAACTCTCTTTAAATTAAAAACAGACATTTCCACAACATGTACATGTATTTAAAAATAGCTTGTTTGTATTTCACAACCAGAACTTTCCTGTGGGACAATCCCACATCTCAGTAATTTTTGCTCTGTCCCCTCTTGAACATGGCATTGATAATCTCTCCGATATGGATACCCATCATTGTAAATAGACCACTGATATATTTGTCTTCCAATCTACCGTGCTTTTGATCAACAAAACAGAAGGACAGATACAGACAAGCATTGACGATTCTGCTTGAGATATAACATTGCATGTGTTGGTTTTTCCAGACCATGGTTTTCCTTGTTTTTCAAAGTTACACTTACAGCAACACATATTTTTGTGTCTTTGCCGTAATGTGCCCACTGGCAAGGGTGATAAAAATTTCTTCAAACAATCCATCCTTTCTTGCATGCAGCCTACTGTGTATATACCAGTTTTAAAAAGGATATGCTGTCTTTCAACCTGATGATACACAATTTTTGTACACTAACCAGTTTACTCGGACTTCACCATTCTAAACCAGGGGTAAGGAGATTCACTGATTTTAGGTACAGGATCACCAAATAATTTGCGAAGACGCTGTGAACTTCCCTTTTCCATAACAAATCAGTTGATGTCACAGGGCTGTGTACATACTGTATGCAAAACTAGCTGATTCAGCAAGAGAACTTACAAATATGCGTTGATCCTAATCATAGGACTAAACAAGAGCTGAATTTTTTGCTTTGATAGTTAAATCCATAAGGTAATTTTCATGTTTTGGTTAGAAAAATTGATGTAGATTATATTACAGCTTCGTCAACACTGGTGAATTTTTTGATGCCATCCCCCAGATTATTACTGATAATATAAGGTTTTTCCCAAAATACTGGGATTTATGTCCAAGTACATCGTGCAGCGGAGGTATTGTCCGAGACATGTAGCGTCGAGGACAATACCGAAGCATACAATGTATGAGTACATAAATCCTGGTATTTTGGGAATAACCTTACTATTATACCGTACACCTTTTTAGTCCAACTTAACATAAAAAAAGTCAAAATTAAGGTGCCTTTTGGATGCCCGTTGCGCACTCTACTGAGTGATCGCGAGCAGACTGGGGACGCGTTGAGCGCGTCTGCTGAGCGCACTGAACGAAATTTTAACCCGCGCTGTGCAGTGAATGTTGTAGAAATTTTACGTCAGCATAATTTCACTCAAATTCACAGGTTTTGGACTGACCATGATTTAATTTGTGAAGTACTGAATGTTAAGAAGTATATTTTTCTGAAAAAAATGTAAAAATTTCTCTTCTTTTTCCCTGTGTCGACGTAAAGGTGTTTTAAGGTCAAATAGCGTCCAATAACACCTAAAGTTATTGTACTCCGCGTCAACGTCATTGGACTCCTTATCTTCTGGTACCGAAACTTACTGTACGACAAAACTCAGTATGTTACAGATGCAGTTGCATAATAACGGATCTGATTATCCAATATTGTGGCTCCAGATGTTTTCTACATCTACGAATTCCCTGGCATTGCCAAAACTATAGATATTAGCATATAATGTACCCACTCCCAAACATCATCGACTTTAGCAAACCTTGCACTCCAAAATGTACTCGACTTTGCCTGGTACATTGTGTTGTGCAAAATTTCCTTTCATCCATCATGGTCTGGGAGGGGGTACATTATAGCGTTAATAAACAGGACTCGACAGAGAAATACAGTCAAATTTGCCCATTATTCTGCCCAACCCTAAATTTCCTTTGGACAGGCCACCATATATAATAATGGGTTTAGGCAAACCAGCACCCATGTGGGACCACAGGCACCGCCGTGGTTGATAGCGCTGTTCGTGTAGTAGAACACTAAAAGCTACACTAAAAGCGCTATCAACCACAGCAGTGCCTGTGTGCTGGACTGGTAGGAATATTTTACATGGAGAAGTATCCATAGTAGATAAAATTCTACACTTTTCACCTAACCCTTGAAAAATTTTTCAGTAACCTTTCTCTTTTCAGAGGAGTGTTTTGAATAGAATGATGATACTGTTAGTACAGTTATGTTTCATTTTAGTACAATTGTTGATTATTTCAGTATGATTGTATGGTGAGCATATGAAAAATCGCATCCAGATGAATATTAATTGTGGAAAGCAAGTTTGCAACTGTTGCAGTTCTTGTCTCTGATTTCTCTAAAAATATCTTTGGAGTAAATACTGGAGACCATTGCAAAGCATACATTATCTTCAACTGATAACCCAAATCAGTTTTTCACTGCTTATATCGCAAGTGTAAGGATAAAACTCCCAGGGTTCATCATCTTTTCAAGGTCAACAATGCATCTGTTGTTGTTTTTTCTTGCATCTTTGCCAAGAGTTCCCACTTTAGCAATATTTCCATCCTCTTACAAACTACGTGTATGTTTATCTTTGTGTACATGTACTTTTGTATGTGTGTTCAGATACAGGGATTTACAAGCACTCTGTTACAACAACACCTGGTATGTTTTGCTTTTCCTCCACAAGTACACGCATGTTCCAGTTGTAAAGCCATGGCAACAGCATACATGGCTCACTGTTGTTAATCTCGTGCATAGTGTATGGCACTCACAGGCCTTATCACACATTTTGAAGTGCCAAACGTCCCCATACATAAAGAATAGTGAGAGATTGTTTTCCCTAGCACATAAGGAAACCATAGATTCCGAGAATTCAGTATATATAATCAGAGAGAGTAGAAGCCAGATTACTACATGTACTTTCTATGATACAATATCTATCAGGGTTTTACATTCAATGTTAACTCCATCCCTAATGTATTGCATCAACAGAGAAGGCAAAGGAATTACTGGTGTCAGTTTAATGTCAGCGACATGGGATTGTCAGGTATCATGTCAGCAGCTCAGATCAACACCTGATTTGTACATTTAGATTACAATTATGCTGCTCTTTTTGCAGGCTGCTGTTATGCTTTGGGGTCTATGGTCTCATAGTATCAATATTAGTAACTCCCTGTATGTGTTTGGAGTATGCAGCTAGTGGCTTGGCTGACCCACTACCTGTATGAGCTGAGCCTGTCCTCCGTTCACTACATTGCCATATCATACTGTCTCTTATATTATCTTATAAGCTTAGTAAGGAGTATTGAAAAATCAAGAAAACATGACTTAATATTATTTTAATAAACATCAAATTTTTAATGATTTTCATAAATGTCTTGTGAAACATTGATGGAATTCCTGCATTATTGAAAAACATTCCTGTTTTCTTGCAAGACATTTAATTCCTCTGTACATGGTCCCCCATGGAAGGACCATGCCCATATTGTCTAGCAAAGAGAAAACTGCCCTCTGTGTCCAACATATTAAAAGGCTTTTGTCTTTACCACCACAATGAATTCTGGAGTACTCATAGGAAACACCAGGCAACTGTAGTAACTGTACATGAGACTTTCAAAGATTGGAGTCTGTTTTATGTTTGCTATCTACTTTTAATACCCCTGTTTTCCTTGCTTTGTAGATAGTTCCCACCAAGTATATTCTGAGAAAACATCATTTGGAAGTACCGGTATTACCTACTTTCTGTAACATTTCATAACATTATAAATCTTTCATTCTCTTTCAGAAACGTCTGCATAAATTGGACCCTGCATGGAAATTTACAACTGCAGTATGAAGTGACTATGAAAGAAATCATACTGGATTGTATCCTACGGCTTCATGACATCATTTACAATCTTGACTTTGACCTCATCAAATGGCTGATATGGCTCTTCACGCCGATAATCGTGATGTTTGTCCTGCCTGCGGTCATCGTTGTGTTCCTGTACGGTTGCGCTGTCTTTTGTCACATTTACAAATCCAGACATCGGTTAGTTGATGCCTATTCCCGAGGATTCTGGGACGGCGCCAGGGACAGTATCTCCACGTTTTGGGAAGCGCAGGCCAGCATTTGGCATGGTGAGTGGCCATTGTTCAAAGGTATCAGAGTTTTTTCAACTTCTGCCAGAGTGTCTCAGGAATTATCCATGACCATTGACATGGATGGCACAACAGAAAAATCACCTCTGGTGTTAACAAATGACATCTGTAAGTCAAGTTTCATGTATCATGGTGATCGTTAGACGGTCTTATAATCAATCATTATGATTGTGCTAGCATGGTGTGGGACCCATTATTTTATGAATATTATTACTTTATACTTGAAATAATTCAATCTTTATGGTGCCCTGTACTTTCAAATCAAGGTCTTCAAAATTCCATAGAGGATACTGAAAGGTTATGCAGACTGACAAATCTTTCGTATTACATGATGTATCACCTAAATCTTTCCATTTTCTACTACAGGTTATGAAATTATTGGGCTTGAAAAAATCCCAGACAAGGGACCAGCGGTTCTGATTTACTACCATGGTGCCATACCCATAGATGCCTACTATGTCATCGCCAAGTTGGTGCTGTACAAACGCAGAATGCCTCATTGCATTGGAGACAAGTTTTTGTTCAAGGTACCAGGTATGTGTGGTTCTATCTCTGAGATAATGATGATTTCTGTTAGGGTGCAGGAGTATGATATAAGCCTGCTGTTTGCCATGAGCTGTTCTTGTGTATCTATTGAATAATAGCCTAGACAGTAGAAGCAAGACTGTCTTTGATAATAGGTATGTGCAGGTTAGAGCCATTATCTTTTTTCCCCTTTTAGGGTTGGATTAATCACTTGTAGTAACGACAGTAATCTTGCTTCTTTCATAAGTAAGGACATGAAAATTTGTATCAAAGGCTTTGTTTCCTTCCAATTGGAACGTAACTGCTGAGAAGAGCCCATTACTCGGGGCACTTCCTGCAAAATATGTCACTCATAGGTGCTTCGTATAAGAAATTGTGAAATCCTAAACTCAAACGTGAAGTAGAACTTGTAAAGGGCGCCCTCAAGTGACAGATCTGACAAACGGCTCAATCGAGAACAGACCTTCCAGTCGTATACGCATTGCAAATCCCAGCATCACACTCTCATGATCCAAGAACAACTCCAGGGGACTTAGTGCAGGCATATGTAACTCCCTTCAATGATGATAAAATCCTGTATGACGAATGTTTGTCCATTTTGTGGCATTATAGAAGAATGGTAAATAGTTAAAACCTTTCATCACCGTGATTTTGCCAAAGTCCATTGTTTCATATGGTAAAGTTGGACCTCTTTTACTAGAAAATGGGGGTTAAAGGGTTAAAATTTTGTTCTTTTCTGCTTGCAGGTCTGAAATTACTACTGCAAGTTGTATGTGTGACTCCAGGCAGTGTTGAAGAGTGTGTGAAAGTGTTAAAGAATGATAATATTATAATTTTATCACCTGGTGGTGTGCGGGAAGCCCAGTTCAGTGATGAGTACTATGAAATAATGTGGAACAACAGATGCGGATTTGCCAAGTGTGCTATCGAAGCCAAAGCTGTAAGTTCTCATAGTTTTCATAGTGAGTGTGTTTCAGAAGATATTATATGTACATATTTCATATCTTTGTAGACAAGTCTCTGAGCATGATAACTGGATGTAGGAAACTTTGATAAGTTTTCTGTTTGAAAAAAAAGCCAACGCCTTACCAGATAACCATGCCTTACATTTTCTGTTTGAAAAAAAAACAGTGCCTTCCCAGGCAACCATGCCTTACATACTTTAAAATCCAATATGCCTCACCTCTGGTCTCAGTAAGCGAAAAAGAAAACCAAAAATTATTTCCACCTACCCAGCGCATAAGGCCCATAACTATTAAATTTTACCTGCCGGGCCAAAAGTTTACCTGCTGTGGTCAGGCCAGCATGCTGTTGTTTCCTGAGTACTATGTTTAAATGTGTTTTGTGTAAATGTGTTTTGAAGAACATGTAACTGTAATGGTCATGAAGTCTGTAAAGGTATTTCCTCTTCAACGCGTGTCCCATTCCCCATACAAAGTGCTATACTAAAATAACATCTTGATTCACATACTCAAGTTGAAAAAAATTGTCAATAAATTTTTTAAATATTCTTCCTGTTTATCATTACAGCCGATTATACCTCTATTTACACAAAATTGTAGAGAAGCATTCAGGACGCTGTCTATTGGTAGGAGATTTTTCCAAAAGGTTTATGAGAAAATCAGGTTTCCTTGTGCTCCAATATACGGTGGTTTTCCAGTCAAAATGAGGTAAGGCTGTAGACCTATATAGACACACAGACACATTCAGATGTATGGCAGATACGCACAGATACAGTCACACTGTAAGCAAATTATGAGGAAACCTGCCAGTAGATTTTGTTCAGTCTACCATATGCTGGATGTGAGAAAACTTAAAATCTCAAAGCCAAGTATTATGTAGGTAGGGATTTTCTTGGGGGCAAAACAGCTGGTTGGGTTGAGACCCCCAATGAAGGTGTTAATAGATATGAAATATTTCCACAATGACGTCATAATGAACCTTCTCAACAAATTTTGTGTATCATGCCAGACAAAATCTGTCTACGGCATATAGTATGACAATGGCAAAGCAACTACATGAATGTTACAATTCTTATTGCATTTGTAATGTTCATAATGAAGCCTGAATTCTAGTCACAAGGCCATTTACAACAACAATGATATTCTGTAAAAAAGCATGCCTGTACTACAACTGTTTAAATCTTCAAAGAACACTGCATGATTATCTGTTTTAACACAATAACACTGAGGGCTAATACATATCTGTGTAGACCAACTTTATTGCATTATGTCTCTCCGCAGAACTTTTGTTGGGGACCCTATACAGTATGACCCAAACCTAACACCTCAACAACTCGCAAAAAAGGTTAGTTATGATATTTTCTTGTCATATTTTGGTGTAAAATCATAATATCCTTCTACTTTTATGTGCAAAAAGCATGTAATTAATCTAGTTTGTAGCCCTGGTAGGTTATGTTGAAAATTCCAATTGACATACTAGTATGTGAAATTGAAAATCTACCTTTTTGTACCAAATGTGTAAATTTGTAGATTTTTGCATAGAGTTAAGTATTAAAAGTATACAAAGTATTTCTTAAGTTGATATAGTTCTCATCAGCTGATTGGTAATGAAGTTTGTAAATTTCATTTTCACTGATAACTTTTCAATGAGAGTCACCTTCAAGTTTAACTTATTTTTTCCACTGTATAGTGCATTCTTGAGGTTCATGAATATTCTGCTTTGATAATGAGATTTGCAAACATAGACAAAACTCATTAATACACTTTGTATACATAGATAGAAAAATGTTTTGCTTTGAGTGGTAACCTAAACACACACTTTGAGAAAGATACTGATCAAAACTTTAGTTCCAATCATGTTTTTCTCAATGAAAGACATCAGTTTAGTACCTTATTTGTATGGGGGATGCGTAAAGAGCAAATTTGCGACTTCATGGCATTCAGTCAAGCGGAAGTGTTTCAGGTGAAGATGCATACTTTTCACAAGAAAGCAACTCAGAAATAATTTTTAGATTGTTTTCTCCATTCTCTCAGGCGGAAGCCGCACTCAAAGAAATGATCGCCACGCACCAGAAAATTCCAGGGAATGTCTTCCGAGCACTCACCGAGCGTTTCTCTTTCAAATGGAAGAAGCAATGAACACGGAAAAGAACCAACTCACAGTGACTCCTAGGAGATTATTCATCCCAAACCATTAAGTACATGTAAATGGTATTTTTGAGCAATGCAGACTTCAGTTGTGTGGTCCAATGACTGTTACTATTGAATTATTTTTGTTAACGATTGGGTTGTAAATTCACACATCCAGCAATGCAAAATCACAGAGGAGTTAATTTGGTCCCCATGTGTGTTTTTTACATTCAATATCTTCAGATTCGATGCAAGGCAGTAAGAAGTAAGAAGTCGAGCCTTGGACAGCTTCAGATATTTTAGTTTTCATGTTCAACAGCCTTTTCGATTCTCATCTGCTTATTTGCCTTTCAGTTTGTGCTGGTATAGTGAAAGGAAGACAAATGTACCACTTTGTTAGATAATTTGAGTTTTTGTCAATCATGGTTTTTGTTCATCTTTTATCAATGTACATGAGAGAACTTTTTAGAGCAAACATATGAATGCAGTGCCCAAAGCACTTCAAAGTAATAGTTGACACTGTGCTTTTCTTCATTTTGAGTCGGACTACCTTTTTATGCGTGAAATGTGTGATGAAATTTGCATGTCCACAGACACGCATAGTTCAATGGGATGAAATCTTTATTTTCTTGTTCGAGCTGACTTTACGTCCAAACGCTCAATTGATAGAGCTGTACGCTATGTACTGGCAGAGTTGTGTGTATGTGGCAAACCGTAGATACATGTGGAACTGTAGGTGAGAAAGAATGGTCTAATGAAGAGAATAGGCCGTTTCTGAGTGAACAGTCTTTCTGATAAAGTATTCAGGACCAAATGATACGTATTTCTGGTTTAAATTCATCCTGTATGCCTTGTGTATGCAAACCTAGTGAGCACACACAATGGTTTGCCAGTTTTGAGAATTTGGTCGTTTGGTCATGAGACAGGTTGATTAAATATGGCATAGGTAGGGTAACTGTGCCAACCTTGGAGATGTGTTGTACTTGTTCTGAATAATATTTTACAGAATGAATCTTGTGAAGGACACTTTCATAGTCCTTGAGAAATTTAAAATTGTACAGAACCTTCCTTTGAATTGCCCACTGTGCATGACATGACAATCAAAATATGACAAAAAACTCATCTCAAGATAGAGTCATTTTATTTCAGGCAAGATGTAAATAATTTATATTTTTGTCAATTAGGCAAGCATTGGTCAGTCAGAAACTTTTTGAGAGCTTTCAGTAGTCTGTCTGAAACTTCGTTAGAGTTTTTCTTTGTTTAAAATACCATGCAATGTTTTAGTCATCAATTGACTTTTCATGTCAGGGCTTTACGGCTTAAAGTTTTGTTGGATTCATTTTGACATACTATGATTTGATCTGCTGTAGATGGTAAAAAAAAAATTAACTTGAGTGAAAAATTTTGCAACTCAAAATCCATCATGATATTGAAACCACGATGGAATAATTTGCATAACAAAAAACAACCTTTGACCTTGTACCAAATGACTTGTTTACATTGTCTTCATACGGTATTTGCTTTTAGCTTTTCCAACTCATGATTGTCCATAACTGCTATATAATGGTCAAGTGTTGAACATATTAATCAGTTAACAAGTGTATGTATCAGTGTACACATATTGACTGGCCCTGAGGGTAACAGCATATATTTGTTGCCTTAGGGCCTGAGAGTTTTCCCAGAACATTTTATCTGAACTGTTTAACCGGTTTACAGTTTTGGAAACTGTTGACTGGTAATTTGCACTTTGCATGTATCAGTGTCAAATGATGAATACCACTTGACCGTAAATTAACCAATAACAACAGAGAGTTTAATGAGCTGTGTTGCAAACATACTTATTGACCAACTGTAGGGAGAATGTAAACCCAACAAAGAAAACTGTATACAACTTTCCAATTACCAGTAATTTGGTCCTATATTGTCAATGTTGAGTGGTACACAACACTTTAAGGACCAGTAGCTGTAACTTTTGATATTTTTCACAATTTTTGTTTTGTTTGTCAATGGCAAGTTCATGCTTGACTTAATAAAGCATGTTATAGCACCTATGACTTAGCTTGTAAACTCAGCGTCTATATGTGTAAAATGCACTTTTATTTTTTTTTTTTGCATATGAATTCTAGTCTGGGCTAGAATTCACATATCAATAATAATGCAGTCTAACACATGTACAGGCTGAGTTGACAAGCTGAATTCTGTGTATCTCAGCATGCTTTGGGAAGTACAAGAAACTAGGAGAAATCAAAGACGAAAACTGAGAAAAAAATCATCGAGACTTCTAGCTAATGGCCCTTAAATTGGGTTTGCAAGATATCAAAGTTTTTATTTACTCAAAGTGGCATACATCTTCGGTATTAAACTTTAACAACAGGTCTGAGGTCATTATTAGAGTTACTGAACTCTGACCTTATTTGCATATGGTCATATCACATACTTGGATCTGTCAGTTGTAGTGGTTACAATTGAATTTTCATTTCTTGATTGGATGTATTTTTATTTCTATGTGCAAAAATATATATTTTTCCGAAGATTTTAGAATATAATTTTAACTTCAAGATCTGCTAATCATTTATAGAGGAACAAAATATTGAAGTTTATATTCTGGTGTGAAATTTTTGATGTTATTTACTTTTTTGATTTTGTTGGAGACCAATTAGTCCAATATATCTTGAACTAAAAGATTGTTTATCATAGATGATTTATCTTCATAAATTTTAGTAATTGTATGAAAATCTATGCATTCATCAAAATAATGACACCTCAATATCCAGCATTATTTTACTTTATTACACATCTCGGGTTAAAAGCAATGCTGTATCAAGTTTTGTGTTAAGTTTATAGTACCGTACAAATTATCGTACTTGTTCTCTGTGAAACTTCAATGGCTGTAACTTGTAATGGAGAATCATATTTTGTTTGTTTATATGTGACAATATGCTCCAAAACTCCCAAAATTATGTTGAAATGCCTTGTGTCCAGCCTGTCAACACAGATTATACATCTGTTATACCCAGTGCTACAGTTGAAAACTGGATTTAAGTCAAGACTGGAATTCATTTGTCAACAATACTTTTGTAAATTGTACACTGTGAATCTTGCTAGCAAGGTCAGTCGTTTACATTTTCAATACACTTTTAGGAAAAGTGAAGATGAAAATATATTTGTGATCAAGAACAGAAATAAAGACCAAAAGTTTTTTCCAAATTCACAGCAGCTGTTATTCCTTTCATAACAAAGGTATATTTGTGAAAGTATATTTCAGCATGCATCAGATTCAAGGGGGTATGTTATCAGGTGTGCATGTGTCAATTTCTCTGATGGCAAACAAAGCACTGTATCCGTAGGCCATAGTCGGTTTCTACTTGAAGTGAGTGTGGCTGCAGATTTTGACCCCGATGAAATCCTCAAGTTACCCTTCTTATAGTTTAGTTGACAGAATAAAAGCAAGGTGTTTTAAGGGAGTGAGATTGTCTGTGTCAAAAAAAACCCAACAGAGACCCATCCCTCGCTCTTACTCTTACCTTGTCAATTACGTCAACAAAAGTGAAGCTATTATTTTAGTAGCTAGCCAAATTAAACTATGAAATAACTCATTTGCAATATCTATCCAGAAATTTTACCTAATAACAACTTTTGTAAAATGAAACGATCATAGTCTACACTACAAGTTGTAAATATTTTTGTGAGACACACTGTTCACATGCTCAGCTGACAATCTTCAACCTTTCAAAGAGAAATGAAATCCACGGTAATCAAATGTGTTTTGACAACGGTGAAGCCATACGCTTCATGTTTTTGTAAAGACCAGTAAGTCTTTTGATGTCACTGATGTTCTTGGTCACTTTATGCAGAGGTTTGATGTGATATACCGACAAGCTACATGGTTGGAAATTGAGCTGTGTTTGAAACCTGAGCCAATCACTGTCACGTCTGCCTTGGTGACAGCATTGCGCTCTGCTACGGTGCAGCGAGACACTCCCATGCATCCAAACAACTCTTCACAGCGCCCTCTATTTTAGTAGGTAGCAGCCGTACTAGATCTGTTTATGAAAACCCTTCATAACACACCGATATTTGATATTCAAACGGGTCGCCATACCTGTGTTAACTCTATGGAGAATAATAAAATTTTCAACTTTTGGAAAACTAAGTGAAATTTCTTTCTTACTCCCAAAACTTTATAATGAGCCTCACAAGTGGTAGGTAAGAAAAGAATTGTAGAAATTTGAGAGCCCGAATATCAGCTTTTACCTTCAACTGACGTAATTATTCAGTGATTTTATTATATAAGAGATTCGAGTTATATATTGCCAGAAATATGTTTTATGATATTCTTTCGTTTTCCATAGCCGAAGACCTTTATGTAGTTTACATAACATTTGTCCAACTGGAAGATATCCATCTATTTAGAAAACTCTTGTAGTAGTGTGCGCTTCAATTGAAAATAACAAATGTTCATGTTTGGCGAGTTTGAAAGGGGAAAGACTAGAACAAATTAACAAATGTTTTTGAGGATCAATCAAATGTTTAGTGAGGTGGTTTATTTATATATTTGGCACTCTAGCAATAAAAATCTGTGATTTATTGGTAATCGTATTAAAAACAGTTCAGAATTTCAAGGAATGTCGGTCCATGATTTCTGTTTATTTACAAACTGCATTGTGCAAGCTCCGTCTAAGGTAAATGGGTATTTCAATGTCATTAGTCTATTCTTATTAGTACACAACACAGCAAATACCGCGTTGAGGAATTCTTTAAATGGAGAATGGGAAATTCGGTACCAAAACCCCCGAAACAGGGATAAAACAAAAGTGGAAATGTAACTTGTTTGCAGAGGGCGCCTACAAAACATCACATGCATGTATGCATCAAATGCTAATATCCTGATGTACAACTCGAGATTTTCTTGTAGATTCAGCACACAAAAATTTACATAATCACACCGCTTCGTTTGGATAGCTGTTAACAGAAGTTGCGACGATTCGTTGGTTTCCAAGTTCTCTTTACACCCCACATTTCGAATATCACATCAACCTTGCATTGAGTATATTAATCAGACAATATTTAACAGCCGGATATCATTGAGCAACATACGGTGCAAGATGCTACCGTTATGGTTCGCCTCGTTTACCCAGACTGCTGTGCGAGATGAAAGCCCCGCAGAGCAGTCTGGGTAACCGAGACTATCGTTATAGTTCGTTTTTGTTGCATTGTTTGTTTGTGTTGCTTGCTTGCTTGTTTGTTTGTTTTTTTGTTTGATACTGATATTTGTGCTCGTAAATTGTGAGTCTGTAAGTGTGGAATGAGTGAGAGGTATATGATGCGACTTATTTAAAAATATCCGGATTGGCATATGTGCCTTATATGATGATCTTAAGGACGTTTCTTGATAATAATTTTATATTTTATGATATAAATATAAAATAATCATCAATATCCCATCCATGAAGTTTGACAAGTCACTCGCCAAGTCAGTAACTTTGTTGTATTTCCAATGTAAACAAAAGTGTGGTTATAGAAAATAGGTGTCCTAAATATACTGCAGTGTTGCTTTGGTTATGTTAGAAGGACTGTGTGAACCGTGTTCAAAAGAAAGACTCGCATAGGCTGTCGGCCACTTTCCTTACGAGAGTAGGCGCCTTGAATTGAAACACTTGAACTTGTGGTCAAGTTTTCCAAAACGAAACTTTCAACAATTCTCTTCACAAAGGAAGAAGAATTACGATCGAGTCATCGTGCACAGTTTGGCACTTAAGAAACAATTACTAAACATTTGCCAATACTTGAAATACAAAATGGCCGCCATCCCTATCTTAACTATATTGGGATTTCTTTTTATTCTCACATAACGGAGAAAACTTTACTTACTCCAAGAACGTAAAAATTAACACCACAAGAGGTAGACTAGAAAGCATGCGAATATCCGTTCTCGCGGCGCATTCTATATTTTGAAACAAAACAAGTCTTAGAGTCATGATCTTTTAGATATTTATTAAATGGTTACTTTAAAACTAGTATTAATATGCCATAAAATATCGATAAGTAAAAGTTACAGTTATTCGAAATTTCGTGTGAAAGGTGCTGAACTATGAAAACTAACAATATTATTGCGTGAATTGTGTGTCAAGATGTTGTCATATTTATTTCAAATCATGTATAAAATATTGTAGACATGTAAAAGGATTTTCGAAAAACGTATGGATATCGGTGGTATTTCACTTTCATCAGCCAGTCCATATCGTGAAAAATCGTATCGACGAAATTGGTAAAACTATCAAATATCTGGCTTGAAGAAAAACACATGTCGCTCACAAGGCAAATACGATTTCAAATACAAAAAATATGACTGTCTTAAATGTGACCTAAGACAAGTCAAAGATTTGATAAGCACCCTCACGCCAGTGCAGATTTTGCTTTCAATTCTAGATAAAAATTTACTCAGTTCATACCTTAAAAATCTCCCTCTTTCGCTGTTGATTCAATATAAAAAATACACAATATCTTGAGTGATTCACTCAGTAATTAGTCACTTGGCTCAGCAAGAAGACAGAGCGACCCTATTATACGAGTGTAAGCGGAGATAATGACATTATAGCATTGTAGTTGTCGTTGTATCGTGAACGAGGCCGCAAGTGCGCATCGGCAAACAGTCGTTGCAGGGCCCGGGAGATCATCATACATCCAGCGAGACTCAGCGTGTTTCTTACCCTTGCTTTGATTGTTTGTGTGTGACAAACTTTTCTATCACCTTGAGCACATTTCAAACTATTTTTAACAACCCCTTCAAAAGCTATCCACGAAATGAACATGGAATTCAAATTTTCACAGCACACAAATACGTGAACATTACATGTAACTGCAAAGACAGTAACTAAAACAACAATATACATCATAACAAAGAAATTGTGACAATAAAGGTGTCTTCATATAATTCAAGTCAATGAGAGACTAGTTTGGCAGGATTATTATGTCTTTCCATTGTTAATTTCGCTATAAAATGTAAGACTTGTTATCATAGGAAAACCCTTTCCCGGATTTTAAATTTTACGAAGAAAATTTATTTTGTGTGCGCACATATAGATTATTTGATAATTTAAAGCTCAATTGAGTGTAAGTTTGTACAGTGTATTGTCTACTATTTTCCATCTGTAATCTTGTTTTAAAATATCGTTTCTTGTTCTGCGTGAAAATCGTGACTAAATATCAAGTATTCAGCTTATCAAAACAACCGTGTGTATGCAGTGCCCAATGTTGTCATTGACAACTGAAGCTTACCATTTAATCATTTGTAAATTATAACGCTGTACGCCGTACACTGAGCGTTGCGTTCGCAGGGCATATACTTTGTGCTCCAACGTACTTTTCTCGTTACAGCTAATGCCATTTTAAGGGATACAGTCATCGGAACAGCGCTCAAAGGTCGTATGGGACCCATAAGACCGATGCAAACACTGTTTCCAAGGTACGATGGTGATTGATGAAAGTCAAAACATGTCTTTCATAATCTACATCGTAGAATTTAAACGTTGTAGTTATGATGATGAGGTGCATCTAGATATCGTGCACGAAATACATTGTGAACAAGAAACTCGCACAGGCGCAGTTCCGACTACCGTTTCCATTTAAGGTAGCATGGGCCTCGGAAGTGAAAGACTTAAACTTTATATCTTTCCTCGTGGAAAACTTCAGCTATTCGTTTCAAAATCACGGGGTTTAACTGTGGAAAATTTGGTAACAGAGAAACTAGTACCCAATCTTGACCGATATTTGAAATTAAAAATGACCGTCATGTATGTGTTATCCAATCTGATTAAAATCAGATGTAGAGTACGGCGACGTCTCTGTACTTGCGCGGTTTTCTCTTGCTGTCGTAGTGAGAGGCGACAGCAAGGAAAAACCGCGCAAGTACAGAGACATCTGATTTTAATCAGATTGTGTGATATCTCTCTGGGAATATGTAAAATTCCCGATCAAAACTAAAACAGGTGATTTTTTTAATTTACCCCATACGCTTCCAAATGAGTCCCGACAAGAATATTTAAACAGTTTCAGAGTCCGAGAATCTGTCCCAAAAGCGCCTTCTACCTTAAATGACTGTGAAAACTATTTTTAATTCTGGTCCCGCATCATTCTTTCACCGGTATCATATGTGGATTGTTGACGTGGTGAGGTCACTGGTACTGTCTGTCTCTTCTATCACATTTAACGTAGAGGGCGGTCTGCTGCCCTCGGGTGCAGACCCGTTCCCTTCAGCAGAAGAATTTCTCCCAGTCGGCCGGGATTTATGTCCAGGTTCGGTCAACGTTACATCTTTTGTTTCCACTGCTCCAACTTTTGCTGATGATGACGAGATGGCTTCCTGGGATCTTGCCGAGATGTTGTATTCGGAGACTTCGAGGGCCCTGTTTGTGTGACCACCTAGGTTGTCGTCGATTTCACCGTAATCGTTTTCGTACTTCTCACTCCGACCGCCGCACGTGCAACTCAGATGGTGGCCGAAGAACCATAAGCCGCACCCTCGCATGGTTGCGTAGCGACCGAATTTCCTCCTCTGCTCTATTTCTTTCTTGACTTTCGCTATTTCCTTTTCAACCTGGTGACAGGCGTTTTTGGAAAGACAAAATATCGAACATACAGTATTTAGGTTAAACTCGACGGGTGTGTGTGCACAGACCATACTGGGGAAGTTCGAACTAGAGAGCGTAAACTACATCTTTTCTTAAAATTGGTGGACAAAAGTCTGCAATGTGGCCTAAATATGGCATCAAAACGCTCCATTTTCTAGAAAATGATGGTTCAAAGTCATGTTGAAGGCAAAAACAGGGGTCAAAAAGTTTTACGTTTTATAACACTTCCTTGGTCATGAGGCGATAAAAGGGGAGGGGGTCAACGTCAAAACCGCGGTACATATGTGTTCCCTTCCCATGGCAATTCCCCTATCCCTAGCAAACCACAACCAACAACTAAAATTCAAAGTTATTGAAATAGTCTGCCATACAACATCGTAGTTTCTAAAACGAATGCACATTATCATCTGTAAAGTATTTTTGTCGACAGAAACGGAGCAGTTTTGTTAAGACTTCAGGTTCATGTGATTCTTCATTGTGATCTTTGGTGTTTTTTTCCTGTTTTGGACCCATTTTCTGTATTGTGATTGCATGTATCGTTATATTTTGTTTTGTTTTTGTCTGTCTGTCTGTCTTTCGTTATTTCGGCCGGCCACAGTGGAAATGAGTCTTCCGACTTTTCTGTGTAACACGATGTTGATGTTTTTGTTTGATTTTTTGTTTTGAGAAGTGCTAAATTAATAAAATCAAATCAAATCTAAAAGGCCAAAAAACGAACCAGAGGAAACAAAGTATAAAGAAGATCGACACTATTGCCATGCCCTACCTGTCGCATTTTGATTGGTCTAGCTGAACCATGTGACTGACCACAAATACACAGTAATGGTCTGTTTACATGCATGCCCGTGAATATGAATAATACGATTAATAACTCAAAGAATCTTAACTTTACAGCTCAAACGTAAATCATAATCAATCACAATAAGCTTATAAAATTGAGCACTTGTGGGCCTGAAAATATCTTCGGATTTGCCAATATTTTACAGCGCGCGTGATAGTGCGTCGCGTATTGCTCAGTTCTTGGGCCCAGTTGTCGTTCGCTCCAAATATTTTCGCAAATTTTGACAGTTTTCTCCGGTCCGTTGATAATATAATGGAAATAACAGACTTTGCTCTGACCATTAACGTTTATTTATGGGCGCGGGGTCGAGGCAAGCCAAAAATTAACGGGCGAGGCTTGGCTTTCCTCTCGCCCTTGCCCATAAATAAACGTTAATGGTCAGCGAGTCGTCCGTGATTTCTATATCAGTGTGTAATCATTTGAAATGGTGTCCTGAACTTGAATTTCCTAAGAGAATCGGATGAGGGTTATCCAGGCCGGGGGGAGGGGGAGGAGGAGAGCCGCTAACATACCTCATCGATCTTATGACGTAACTTTGTTTCTTCATCGACCTCCTCCTCATAGACCTGTTCATCTGTTCGACTCATCGAATTTCGTCGAATGTTGTAAGACCCTCGCAGATAGAGAATCTGTTGACAAAGAAGAAAACATCCTTAATTTCAAAGCAACTTTGTGTTAGAGTTGTTAGTTTATTGTACAGGCCACAGTTTTCGATTATTCCTTAGTAAGGGGGAAGGGGATAAGACCCCAGTTCTTTTTGCGTGCGTCAAACGGCAATAAGTATTCTGCAGTACCAAAAACTGAAGTTGAAAAAATCAAATCAGACCATTACAGATGTGAAAGAATGACAATACAAACATGGGACTCAACTAAATGTGATTATACGACTTCGACGCAGTGCTACCTCAAAATGCATCGAAAAAATGGGACACAGATACAAAAACCTGAAAAAAACCCAAAATACATCATTAACAGAAGAATATAGACTACTTGGAACGT
Source organism: Ptychodera flava (assembly GCA_001465055.1). Classification (NCBI taxonomy): domain Eukaryota; kingdom Metazoa; phylum Hemichordata; class Enteropneusta; family Ptychoderidae; genus Ptychodera; species Ptychodera flava. The sequence goes on from LD346189.1 coordinate 276,832, forward strand.
TAAAGCACCATCAACGTCAAGTTTACAATAAATTCATGTGTACATTTGCACAGCATGTCCGTGAAAGACAGGTTGGTATTCTCCATACATAACAAGCAAAATAGTTTTCCGGAAACAAGTTTCATAATGGTGGGGGAGAGGCGGATTGACATCAAAAATAAGGAATTACGTTTCTAGTGCGTCGGCTTTTATGATCGACGACCCCAAAGTTAAATTAAAGAATAGTATATCACAGGCAGAGCACGCCCTCAGCGCTGCAGACGTTTCAACGGCTTTACTCCTGCCCACTCTCTGTAACCTTTATTGTAGTCATAATAATAAAGCGGGACGGGAGTGTTTCTACATAGAAGGATTCTTCACGATATTGATTGGTTTGCGACGGCATTTTCCAACCTAGATTTCCAATTTTGCTTTAACTGTCAGTGAAAAAGCATTTGGTGATTGTAAGCTTATTTTTGTACATTATGTAAAGTTTGCCGACATGTGAATTTTTAGGGGCGATACAGGTATCTCGCAGCTTTAGCAAGTCTGAGAAAATTCGCCAATATTGAGCAAATCTGAATCAGAGAACAGTATCTTTTCAGAGTATGGACTTCCTGAACTAGCGGTTTATCTGCCAATCGTCTACAAAAATGTCCGACACAGAATGTTCCTTACCTTGGGAACGAAAACGATGAGTAGTGCTAACGTGCAAGCAGTCCATACCAGCGAGGCGACAATCAAAAACGACACTGCTGGCTTGTTGTTGATGATGAAAGAAAGCGGCGCACATATTATGCTAAGGGTCACTATCATGTAAGTCGCTATACCATTCCAAAATATATCATTTAAGGATCGAATCTTCACTTCCCTCGTTTCATAAGAGAGAAAAGCACCTGATAAAGGGATTGAGATGGACGGCGTGTTATCTTATAGTGTTTATTACCTGTGCATGATGGGTAACAGTGATTTATTCGGTATTTTGAAATTTCTTACGTGAGTAGTAATTCGATTCGGTTATGTACAATGGTCAAGTACTATGGTCTCGATCTCAGATCTGATGTATTTTTCAAGTACTAAAGTTAACCCGCTCACCCTAACGAGATATTCCAAGCATTCTCTCTCTCTCTCTCTCTCTCTCTCTCTCTCTCTCTCTCTCTCTCTCTCTCTCTCTGAAATTCCCAGTTTTTTTTGAGAATCACTGAAACGTATTTGAGTACTACACAACTGTTTTTATTGTTGTTGTCATGGGAATTAGGAAAGTCGTTGAAATCACACAGGGTTCGCTTGATGATTAACCTATGATCAAAGCCTGACGATAAACACAACTCGATTCGTCAATCACATCAGAGGCAGTTAAAAAGTGTGTTTTACCAGTTATTCTAATGTACGTATTTTGAACAAGATCGCAATATGTGGAAAACTGCCTCTCCGAGTGATTTGAATATTCCAGCTTTCCACTTTCCCGTTACCTATCAGGAAACTTCCCAGCTTCGCTTCTCCCTATAAAACTCCCTTCAGCTTTCTCCCCTAAAAGAATTCCAGTGCCCTTTCTTGATCACAGGCTTGTACTTTCCTCACAGGGAATTCCCGAAGACAATCAAATCATACTTCCTTGCCTCTAACTGGGCATGGGCCTTTTTCAAGCAACTCGTTATTACGCTAAAAAATCATGAAAGTTTCCTTCCCGCTAACGAGGAAAGAATGGCAATCGGTTTGGTCCCCGCTCGCTGATACGAGAAAAAAATTGTCTGCCCACCAGCAATGATATAGCTCAATTGCAAAGACTCTTTTGTCACGAATAATGTCGTGGACTGCGGTTAGTCAAAAGCATAATTGGCGACAGTTACTTTTGCCTGAGGTTTTTATTAGAATCCTGGTCTGTTTAAAAAATTGCAATGACGTCATAGATGGGACATCCCCCACCGACAGTATGCATGCCTACCCATGTTTAAGATTCGACATAAAGAACACGATTATACGTATTTCCTTGATCTTAGTAATAACTCATTCTTCATTACACACACAACCTGTAACAGTGCACGACATGCCCATAGTTTTATGGGATACACTTTACGTTGAACCCGACAATAACTAGCTGTGTCCATTGAACATAACAGCAAAAGTAACTTCGAACATCAAAAACAAACACGGTGTAGTAACTATGACGATGTACGCCTCCCATAGCAACTCTGTTTTAATATACATGGAAGGGGTACATAACAATTGAATTAAAAGGGCCTTCGACTCACCAAGTAACAACTGTAGGCCATGCAGCACCATCAGAGCGGTTATGAAGTTGGCCGATTTCCCCTTATCGCAATATTCTATCAGTGGAACCACCTCCACGTTGTTGTCTTCGTCAACCTTAATTTGGCGAAAATAACAGAGAACACAAATCACAGGGTCTTAAAAGATCAATGTACCAAACAACTAGCGAAAATGAGCGTACTTTCGCCCGAGTAGCTGTTCAACCTGTGAAGTCGTTCGCAATTCACTGTTTTAAGAGATTTCCCCAAACCTAATCAAACAGTCACGTTATTTGCAAAGGGCCTATGTTCTCCAAATGTCAAGTTAATAATGATTACCAACATGTGCTATGTATTAAATTACTCAGGATATAAA